>JACCPG010000011.1:178587-190719 GCA_016069955.1 Drepana arcuata
ACAATCTATAATTGTTTTCACTTACATTCGGTTGAAAATCTATTGTTACCAACGTTCAATAATGGAGATTTTATCCGTAATAAATAAATAACGTATTGTATTTTTATAATTACTAGTATGTATCGATTGTTGAACACGTCAGCAACGGTTCCATATGTAACTGAACATATTGATTTAGGGCTTTAAGATTGGGCTTACTTTTAAAAGGAGAAGTTTATCATATCATTTTTTATTTATTTGCAGTTCTTTATCACGTGGACGTAATTCAATAAATAATTATTTTTTTGTATATCATTGTAACATAAAACACCACTTTATGGGGATTTTACCATATTTTGATGCAAAAGTAATAATAATAGTAAAGAAAAAATAATAATATATATGAAAATGTCTTTTTACCAATAATATATTTACGTTACTTAAAATTCTGATTGCATCAAACACATTGCCGAGAAAACCTATTATACATTCGTTGCACGACCAATTGTGTTCAACCACTCCGTTAGTACTAGTTTCAGTTAGCAAGTCATAAGTAATTGGTACGCAACTTGAGTGTAATTTAATCGTTTGTAATTCAAGTTAAACCACTTAGTACCCTAAAAGAGTCGCCTAGGGTTGAAGGCAGAATGATAAGGTGTTGCTGAGCGTAAGGCTAGGGAACTGGGGATAGCTTTAACCACCTAGGGATGTGGTTACGCAAAGTGTAAAAGGTGGCTAGCCTTGTATAAGGGCTCAATTTATAAAGTAGTCTGCGGAGTTCACTCGCGTAAAAATGTATTTCTTATGTAGTTTTTTTTCTGGAATAAAACTCCTATTTGATATTCCAGCTAATATTCTATCTCTGCGCCAAATTGCATTGAATTCCGTTCAGTAATTTTAGCGTGAAAGAGAAACAAACACCCTCATAAACTTTCGCATTTATGATATTAGTATGCTCAAAGAGAGGAGGATTTAAGCGACCAAGAATTTACGCAGGACGAGGCAAAATATTACTCCTTGAAAAAACATAAGATTGTTTAAGCACTTGTAGTCGTTTACTATTACTTTTACGCTTTACTTATTACATTTGAATTATATTAATTTAATACTGAGTAAGTGCCAGGGGTCACGTGAAATGTTGATGTCTGTCCAATCAGACACCTTTCATTGACATATACAAATTTTCCTAGTATAACGGGTTCCGAAGGTCAAATGACAGGCGCTTTGTATTAATACCAACCATTCACATTGGATTAGATCGACCCCAGTGTTGGTAGGTAGAGAATTTTCTTTAACTCACGTAGGTAGAGCAATAATACTCTTTTCTCCAGCGATATATTTAGCCAACGTGGCAGAGAGTCTGTGGAAAATATCTCTAGCATGACTATATGTCATTTTTCGAACTTTTTCTCACGAAGAACAAAGCTCCAGTCTATGGGGTTGGGTAACCCCTTATACCATAGGAGAGTCTTACGCTATATTGCCTCCGTTAATTGTACAAAACAAACTCTCTCATAGTGAAAGCTGATTTCGCAAAAACTTAGTAAGCCAAATAAGAATGAATGAACAAAACTATTAACTAGGCTTTACCCCCGAGTGACTCTGTGGTAACACGACATTGACATTCACGTTATAACTCACACCTTTTCTAAAATAAAACGAAATACTTATATAGGATTGCATTTGTCGATGTTGACACGGACTATATTACAATTTACGTAAATAAGGCTTTTGCAACTGTCGAGGGATTGAGAACAACTCATTCATGTAACCTTATTGAAAACTGTCTGGTTTGTCGAGAGCTCTTGTATGCTTGGAAATGAATTGTGAGTGGCACAGACGTACGACATGTATAACTCTAGTCATATATGTAATGTGTTAATTATCAATATGGATTTGCTTATGTTAGACTATATATCGATATTTCAAAGATTTAATGAACATAAAAGTATAAGTATAAACAAGTTAAATTATGTTATTATCAATAAAAGGGCTAAAAAGGATCTCTGTTGGTGTCGTGCTAAAACACTGTCGATATTGCCACGTTATTTGGAAATACTGATTTGCTGAAAATAATTTTCTAAAGACTTGCTTCGTAACAAACTTGGCATGACAGGCTTGGTCGTGACAAGTTGGGTATGTGCATAAGCTCTCCGTGACATATACAATATGCAAATCCCGAATTAAATTATTCTTATTTTGGTATTTAATTAAATGAATACTAATGAAATGGGTAAAAGATTCAAGGCTAATTTAAACCTTTGCAAAATATGAATAAAAATACTGTGAATAAATTATATAAACAGCCAATATGCTATCTATCAAAGTGAAGCGTTAATTTCATTTTCCTAAAAAGTCTCTGAAAACATGTGTATTTTATCTGACGACTTATACTACATATATTTTTATTGAAATCGCCCACATTTGATCTGACAACCTTTTAGACATCTCGTCAGACGTTCGCTACGTCCTCCTTAAATAATTTTGCGTAGTACTCTTAAGTGCTGTCGATGTGCGAAAAAAATCCTTTGTTTTTTATTTCATAAGTCCAAATGGGGTGATTATATTTAGTATGAGTCTGTAATGCTCCAAATATTTTTGCAGTAGTTTTTAACGAAATTATTCCTTCATAAATTAAATTTTTGAGTCATTCTGTACGTATAAATAATTAATTTAAATACTGGTTTAGTTCAATGTTGAATTTCAAGGATAATTAGTTAACGATTTCAGCATAAAACTAGACCTAAATACATTTTTAATAAAAAAATTAATTCATTACCAGTTTCCTAGTGTTTAATAAATAATTTTCCATCTTTTTCCGAGAAAACTATTTTACAATTAATTCGTATCTCTAAAGGTCAAACTTGTGAACAAACCAGTTCATTTGAATAACTTTGCGTATATCACCAGTCATTTTCGTTTGCCTGTCACTAAGTCAGAAAACGCGTGATTCGTCGAGACACGTACACGCTATAACCTTCCACCATTTTGTTATTTTGGTATTTGTGAGGTACACAATTATGTTAAAGCAAATATTAATTTACGATTTGGTTTGCCAATAATCTCAAGAAGATATTACAACCGTTTTCTCGTGGTTTAACAATAACTTTTTTTTACAAATTTGAACTGTTTCGAGCAACTAAAAATTACAAAATGAACATATTTGGTGGGTTTTATGTACAATTATAATGTTTGTTCTGTTGTGTAAAAGTTGCTGAAAATCCATCTTATCTTTCTTCATCTCAATCAATCTGGTAGTGCCAGTTCTATTTTAAAATTTCTTTGATTAAATGTTCCATAATGTTGAACAAAGATGATCAGAGTGAGATATTAATTTTTTTATCGTATTGTATGTAACCTTTCGATCACCAATGCAAGTATCGGGTCATTACGGTCTCGACCCGATGCATCAGTTGAAGCATCAGCCAGCGATGCACCGTGTCGTAAGTCAACTTTCACTTATGTTGCGTCATTGCGTGTTGCGAGACGCGCCGCGCCGTTGATAATCATGCATTACAGATTCAATTTTATCCCACTCGTACCGAATAATAATACTTATATTATGTTCGTCTATAATTAACTTATTTTATTACTTCAATAAGTAAATTTATTCACTTAGGTTTTTAAAATACGGTTAATTGAAGATATTTTTTTAGTCTATTTAAAAAAAAACATTATATAGATTCATCAATATTTTCATCAAAATTTGTCGTTGGTTCATCTGAGCATAAATGTTATCTGTCTAGCTTTTAATTATTCATATTTGACTTAAATTAAATTAATGAGCTCCACTTTGCGGCCTTGACTCAAATAGGTTAGTTGATATCCTTTTTTACGAGTTTTAAGTGGAACAATAAATTTGCTTGGATTTTCGAATTCATTATGTAAAAAAAAACAGAATATTACTAGCTCTTTTACTCGAACGGTACACGACATATGACCCGTTTGACAGTACGGGGTATGATCGAGGGTATAACGCTGAGTGGTGAAGACACAACTCTATAAGCAGCTTAATGAACTAACAGCTTTCTCATTTCAATTGTCATCGGATATCTCAAATTCTGCACGAAATATTTGTTTCGCTAATCTAGGCTCTCCAACTTCCTTAGTATGCCTAGTATGGGCGATAAACTAAAATAGCGATTAAAAACTGAAAAAAAACTTCCATGCGTGTATTTTTCAATGATTATTTGGTGATCAACTTCCTGAAATTCAATGATAATACAGATGATTTCGCTTCCATATTTATTAATATTTAAATAGGTGAGCGGAAACGGTCGAAACAAGTTGCTTAAAACTCCATTTAATATTCTTAAGTATATAGCTATAAAATGTAAGTGACCTTGACACTTCAACTTTATTAGCGATTCAAAAACACCGCTACTTAGGCAAATGTCATACGTTCGTATTCTATTTATGTGTGCCTTATTGGCAATGTTAGTATGAGCCAACTAAAACCCTCTATTATATAACGTATGTTACGCAATAATAGCCCTGATTCGTGCTGCGTTCTTATTTCTGTGGAACACTTATAGCATAGTGATTGCGTATTTAATTAATATAAATAAATTGATATATTATCGTTTACAAAAAGTGCTAACGTGCGTAATACTTTGTGGTAATGTTCTCCTTCGCTTTTTAAATTGCCTGTATTATTTTATACGCATGGTTATTAAATTGTAAGCATTGCCAAGCAAAGTCGTTTATATGGTAATATTTCCACATTTCCCCACTACCTGTACCTGGAATCTGAAGGTCCTTTTTTCGTTAGAGATTTATATAGGTGGCAACGATGTAAATTTATGAATCCATCACCGGTTAAAGCATGCTTATACATAAGTCTTTTAAATTTATTTTTAAACGTAATTTGGTGTGATTAATCACAGTAGGTACTCACATTTTGAAAATCTCACCGTAGCATGCTGGGTTCAAACTTGCGGCCCTTGCGTTGCTGGCGAATAATCCAGCCACTCGGCCGCTGTGGCTATCAATAAACTTATTATTATTATATATTGTATGCGTCGACAAAAATTCAAACAAGCACATATAACTAAACCAGCTTTCACTGCTGGAACTAGGTCCGTTTTCGGGTGTAACTAGTCGGGGCGAAGCTGTTGCGCAAACAGTGTTGTAACACCTCTTGGCATGTGTCCGATTGTATAAACAATGTTAGCTTGCGAAGCGGATACCAGATCTGTTTCAAATAATATAATTGTATTTACCTAACTGATTTTATATACATATCACCATGCCGAGTCTTTCACGGGGTAGGCAGCGAAGGTAAAGCATTCATAAGTCTCTTAATAAGTTCGTCAGTTTCGAGTACTCTTGGTGTTCCCTTTTTATACAATTTCGATTGATTTCATCTAAGTAATTGGAACGTAGTCTTCCTCTGCCTCTTCTTCTAATGTTATGTGATTATATATTTGTAATACCTTGTATACCTTGATAAAAAATCTTCATACAGCTATACAAAGAGCTTTAGCCTTAGCTATTAGCAGCTATGTATCTGTAGTATCATTAAAATTGTCAGAGAAATTGAATCCCAGGTTCATTATATAAATGGAACGACTTGCAAATTGCAATAGACGACGAATAAGACAAATAAGACGAATTGCAAATATGCCTGGAAAGTCTCATGTCTGTACTTACACGTTCATATGAGAGAGCAAATTATTTATTTATTTGTTTTTGCTTTTAATAGGCGCCCAATTCAAGTGCCCCAACAAGGATGGCCAATACGAGGACGACAGGCAGTGCGACAAGTTCTACGAATGCAATGACGGTGTGGCCGTCACCAAGCTGTGCCCCGACGGTCTGGTGTTCGACCCCACCATCAGGAAGATCAACAAGTGCGACCAGCCCTTCAATGTTGACTGCGGAGACAGGACCGAACTTCGTAAGTTTATTTTATGCATAAAATACCAGGAGACCATCGAATTTGACGAAGCGTAAGCGTGTTTATGGCGCATATGAATCTCACCCATTCCTACTTTTGAATAATGATGACTATAGCATACATTCTAGAGCTGCACTCCACTCACTATTACAATATTTTTTATGAGCTAGCTTATAAAAACCTTTTCGATTTTATGTCTACGAATTTTCTATAAAAGATTGTTTTTTTTAAAAAGTGTTATACATTTTCGTTCGGTAGTTTATAGAGAATACAAAAAACTTTGCGGAAAATATATCCTGAGAAAGGCGATATCGTATTTCATTGTGAACTTTACAGTAATAAAAATGCTATTATAAGTAAACATAAGTACGTCAAGTCAGAAATATACGTAAAGATAACTCGGTGAAATAGTCTGCTTGAGCACTTTGCGATTCTTTAATAGAACGCATTCCTTAAGAGCAAAACAAGTTTTATTTTATCTGCTATACAAGTAAATATGTTGTTAAAAATTTTTTGACCATGATATGAAATATCTCGTTTCAAGAAAAACTAGATAGAACCAGTTTCCTTGAGCTCACAGTTCCTGTAAAGTGAAGGTGGCCTGGCTACCTTTGACCTCCTAGGTCGGCTCACTGACTTTCTAGGCCAACCAGCGGCATGTAGAGCACTACCTTTACATTACACGTATTCTATTTCAAGACACAGATATTTATTTATACGTAAACAATACACGAGATCGAAAACCAAGGACCAGACTGAGCCGTAAATATGGTGAAATAAAGAACAGTGTTTTTTTTTCTTAAAATATTCATATATATCTAACTACAAAGAGTAGGCAGACGTGGAATGCATTGTTCACTGTCTGGACGTGACTAGACTTTTCATCACAATATTTCTTTTTGTAAGCTTTACTTATTACTGGAAATTTTATTCTGAACACTTAAATTCGAATAAGGAACATGCTTTGGCATCTCAAATGAATTTAAAAAGATATCGATGTTGGACGTAAATCGATTACACGTTTGGGAAAGTGTTACGAATAGTACTTCTTACTTCACCGGAATCGAGTTGAATCAAGCTTGATTCGATATAAATAGAAATAGTTACCCTCGGCGACAACTCAAGTGAAAGAAACTAAAAAGGCTTGGCTTCCTGCTCGCACCGAGCATAATTGTCATTTCCTAGAATAAACGACCTCAGACATCACAATCTCAAACCAAGGCCGAGTGATAACCGCATACTGAAAAGTCATATTATATCAGGTTTCTTACCATGCAATAAGTTGCTTTTATGCATCATTAATTAAAAGGGGTCGTAATTCTTATTAATGCGTTTGCAAGTCAGTCTCCTTTCGGACCAATAAGGTTTTACATCTCTCAAGGCAAACAAATTTGTATTTACATACATATATACATACGTTATTTATACATGTTATTTCTGATATGTCATCTATATGTATGCTTTATCATGATACTTTGATTATTATTGATATAATTAACGAAGATATAATAAATAGATATAAGTTTAATCAATACAGAAATACATAGGTACGTATATCGTCAACTAGTTTCCACAGTACATATACGATTTGGCATTTTGGCATTGTTATCTTCTGATTGGAGGAATCTGACGTTGAATATTTTATGATGATAGACAGAAGATTTTTTTTATTCGAAAATAGAACCCCCCATGCTCAATTTATTATTGATTCGAATATATCGCTTTCATAATTCGAATAAATTGTTTCCTTTTAATTGGATGAATCTGACGTTTCATATATTTTTTTTTAATTCGAAAACAGAACCCCCCAAGCCCAACAACCAATGCCCCCGCCGCAACGGTTTCTTCGCCCACCCCGACCCGACCGTGTGCAACATTTTCTTCAACTGCATCGAAGGTGAAGTGACTGAAGTTAAGTGTACTGCTGGACTCCACTTCGACGAGTACTCCGGCACCTGCGTGTGGCCCGACACCGCTGGAAGACAAGGCTGCAACAACCAGGAGAGTAAGTTCTTAGACCTTAGAAAAATTTACCTGACTTGATATTAGTATATGTATATATGTAAGTCTAGAGAGAACTGGAATGGAGACTGAAATAAAAAAAAAAACTAAATTGTGAACTAACAGAATATTCTCGTCTAATTTCTAGAGAAAACCAAGGATGGCTTTGAATGCCCCAAGGACTCGTTAACAGACACCCGAGGCCAGGTGATCGCTCACCCCAAGTTCCCCCACCCCAACGATTGCCAGCGCTTCTACGTGTGTTTGAACGGTGTTGAGCCCCGCGACCTTGGATGCCAGACCGGAGAGGTATACAATGAAGAGTCCCAGAGGTGTGACGCTCCTGAGAACGTGCGCGGATGGTGAGTGACATTGATTTTCAGTAACATATACCTAATACGTATACCTTTGTACCAAATTTGCTCTATGGCGTGATTGAGAAACAAACATCGTAACAATCCTCCACATTAAACATATTTGTAGAATTGATGTTTTAAAATGTCAATGACGTATCATATCATAAGTCATATTTCAATGACAAATCCTGCACTACCTTAATAAAACTCAAATTAAAACCGTATAATAATATATTGTACATACATGTACGAACAAAAGATATATAAGGGTAAGATATAAATACATATGTGGATGAAGCGAAAGAAAAAATAAGTCTAGAGAGAATTGGCGATCTACTCTCTCTACCCACTCTGAAAGGCCAAATACTCAGGACACAAACAATTCTGGGAACCCACGACTTTAAGCTTCTTTAGCGATTTCAATCGCTAGGAAATCATTTACTTGTCATTAATATGATGTTTTACTTTTCAGTGAGGACTGGTACAAGGACTCAGAGGAAGCTGCTCCAGGCCCCAAATCAAGGTCTTAAATTTCTAGGGATATGATATTATAGTTACGTTAAGACTTAATAAATTAATAATTTTAAGCTAAACGAATCATGCATTTTATTTTTTTATTTTCCTTTCTCTTTTCTTTTGACAACCAAGTGAGCACGGTCACTTGATTTCATGCGCAGGCTACCTGAGCTGTGACATGTATAATAGCTCAGTGGTAAAGTGGTATTATTATCATTAGAGACTTACAAAAGACTTCGTAAAAATCTGAACCTTAAACACTGTCCAATAAGACTGAAATAACACGTTAAGGAAAGGTCTTTGAAACAATTGACTGTACTTTTGACAGCATGACCTTTAGGTCTTTCTTTCAAAAATTTTATACCTGCCTGAAAGGGTCCCCGAAGGGATAAGACACGGTGAAACTCATTCGAACATGACTTTGAGTTGCACCTCAAACGTAATTATGAAAGTTTTCTCATGATTTTTCCTTCGTCCAGCTCAAAATGACTACTTTAGTTAAAACAATTGTTTAGTATTTAATCAACAATCTTTTGTTTACAAGTGACCAAACAACTAAGTAACTACGGTTCCAAGGCTAAGTACAACCTGTAGATACTGTTTTGGAGCCAGACTTCGCTACCCTGTAAGAGGCAAGGGTATCAATTATTGGGTGGAAATAGTTTATGAATTGAATGAAAAGATTCTGGTTAAATGAGGTAAAATAAGATATGGGCGTTACTATAAACAAAATGAGAAGTATGCTACGTTGGTTTGGCAATATAGAAATAATTACTGACGATAAATGAAATAAAAGTTTAGAAAGGTCCATATGCAAAACGAAAGTGTCTGTAAGAAGAGGCAGAGGAAGACCATTCTGCTGCCAAGATAAAACTGATGTAACAATCAAGAGTAAAAGCGCTTAGAGAACTCAAAACCAGCGAGCACCTCTGAAAAGACTGACGTATGTGGACGGCGTTCGACGCAGCTGCATCCCCCTTTGGGGACTCTTGTGGGAAGGCGTGACCATTATTTATATAATACTCATAAGGGCTGGAATATATCTCGCTCAGAGAATCAGCATTGCCATCCAGCATGGCAATGCTGCTAGTCTTCTTGGCACGTTGCCGCGGGATACCGATTTAGGTCAAATATTTTATTTGTAAATAGTTAGCTATACAAAATATATGTACGCATAAGGGTTATTTAACAGATTACAATGAACGCTTTGAGGAAAAAAAATACGTTATTATTGAAAATATATATGTTATATACTCCCCTTGTTAGCAAACTTTCCGAGCAATTTGAAGGCTGCATAACACATTATACATCTAGTAGTAGTAGTTCTTGCTACATCATTTATCTTATTTCTTTAACGGCCATATCATTCATCACCCTGAAGATGATATCCCACTGCAACTTCTTGGAAGAAGTCATATCCTTGAGTTTTATAAAAGGGGTAAAACCACCATCCTTGCACTGGAGATATATTTATGTGCTGAGGTGATACATGTGCCTTCATTGTCTGCAAGTCTTCAATCACACAGCCTCCATGGCTCTTTCAGGTTGGTTAAGAAACCAATATCCCAAATTAAACTGACTTTAAACAAATCTTCTACAAGTATCATGATCAATTAGTGCAATGAGTGTACATTTATTTGTATTTTTTAGTTTAGTTTTCGGATCTTTATATCCCTACAAAAACTACAATCGACTTACTAAGAATGTAATAGAAGCATACAATTAAATTGGAAGCGATGTTTCTTGAAGTGAAAATACATAGCAAATAATTTGCAAGACAAACCAAAAGGTCTGCGAAGAAGAGAGCTGTAATTGTACTAGTCCCTATCGTAATCTAGCACCTGCTTCTTTATGACATAGACAGGAGAAACTGATACTGAGACTGAGTTATGTCTAAAGTAATTTTCTTAATCTGTCGCTTATCGAAATTGATCACAACACTATAATTCAGTCAAAGACCTATAATTGAGACGAGTTTTTTACAATAATTAAATCTGATTGTCAATAAATTGGCTATCACGAAATAAAAACTCGCATCCTGGTTAGAACATAACGTTGCAGTGTTGCATAAAAACAGCAGCTTTTTCTTTTGGTCTGAACTTAAAATTGCTAAGCTGATTTGGCGATTCCAAAATAACAGTAATAGGTATATTGTAATCTAGACTTCTCACACAAAGTCGGCTCTAGACTAGACATGGATGATTTCCGTTGTTGGCAATAACCATTTGTTTTATGAGCATAATTTGTTTATTTTATTTCACGATGTAATATTTTTCTAGGTATATATTATTATTACATATACATATCATCACGCCCAGTCCCTAACGGGGTAGGCAGAGAGTATAGAGCGCCAGTTCTCTCTATACTTACATCCGTCTTTCGCTTCGTCTACATTCATCAGTCTCTTCATACATGCTCGTCGGTTTCGAGTACTCTTGACGTGACAATATATATTTATTAATAATATACGTAATATATGTAATACGTAATATATGTATAAAAATAAATGATCCCTATTCAGTATTTCTATTCGTCAAATCCCAAAAGAAATGCATCACCAAAACAGAATAGAAATCGTTTATACTGATATATACCCTAATACCAAACAAAGTTAGTAATTCCAAGTACCTGGTTCGTTCACATCTTTGATTGCAGGTATGACATTTAGCCAACCTTTACCCGACCACAGTGCGAGCGAATATATAGCGTGATACGAAAATAATTGTACACCTAACATGCCAATGTTAGTAAATATGCGAAAGGTAGTTAGTTAAGATTTCACGACTGGATTGAAATTGCATTGATGCAATCTTTTTGGTTTTGCTTGCGGTTGCTAAAGCGATGCATTTTGTTAAGAGTACATTTCAATAATACACAGTCAACTATTGACATTTTGACTTTTATATAAATGCTAAATACACAAATATCTTCACGCCTCCCACAAGCGTCCTCAATATATAGGCGGTACCCACATACCCACTTTCCGCCAGAGATATATTTTAGGTGCTAACGTGATAGATGGCGAGTCTATAGCCGTTACTCAAGCACGATACGATACGCCTTTGAATTCCTTCTCAACGTATGCAAGTTTGCTCTCGATGTTTTCCTTAACCGTAAAACTCGTGGTGTGTCTAATTACTTAAGTTTAGAAAAACTAATTTGTACAGTCGGGATCCGAACTAGCAATATTTGTGTTACATGTACTTACTCGAATCGCTCGGCCTCCACGACTTGCTACCTTTTATGGATTGAGATGAATGTGTACGTACCACCATCCCTGTGGACCTTGGACCTTGTGACTCGTTTCTTTTGTAACATAAGCCAATATTGCATGGAACCAAACCTGATATTTGCTTTTGGACATTTTATTATCAATAAATT
>JACCPG010000012.1:3715-29803 GCA_016069955.1 Drepana arcuata
CCCGCATTAATTTGATTTCATTGGTTGAAGTTATGCGGGATTTTTCTGTAATAAAATATAACGTGTATATTATAACATAATAATGTGTATAAATAAAATACAACTTATAATCTCTAAGCAAAATTTCATCAAATTCTCTTCAGTTGTTTTTGCAAGCTTGGGCATTTAAAGTATTAGTAAAATAAGTAAGTATGTGTATAGATATCGTATCATTCTTGAACGTGGTTTTATTGTTGTCAGGTGTAGCGGGCTCAGTCATCTGGCTCGTATGGTCCCTGGTCCAGTACTGCGCTGGGCGGGTCTATACTTGGCGCATGATAGCATTCACTGCTCTCTCCGGCGCAGCTCTTTCACTTGAACTGTTCGACTTCCCGCCCAAGTACGACGTATGGGATGCGCATGCGCTGTGGCATTTGAGCACTGCGCCTTTGCCATTTTTGTTCTACAAGTAAGTAAACTTACTATTAGATGATTTGTAGAATTCTAAGATCTCTATTATTTCTGCAATTGATTGAATTTTTATTACATACATACATATCATCACGACAAGTCCGTAACGGGGTAGGCAGAGAGTATAGAGCGCCAGTTCTCTCTAGACTTACACACTCATCAGTCTCTTCATACATGCTCGTCGGTTTCTAGTACTCTTAACGTTCCCGTCCTTCAGAGTCCGATCTATTTGATCCAGGTAGTTGGAACGTGGCCTTCCTCTGCCTCTTCTTGCACACACTTTTGCTTTGTATATCTGTTTCGTCAATCTTTCTTCACTCATCCTTTCTATGTGTCCAAACCAACGTAACATGCCTTTCTTCATCTTTACAATCACGCCCTCAGTCACGCTAGTTGATTTGCGAATCTCTTCTTTTTTATTATTGAGACTATATTTAAATATATTAATATTCCTTTCTCCAATGCGAATGATATTCTTATTTATTTAGATGAGAAGATTTATTAGGATTATATCAACAATACTAGTTCCGTAAAATATATTGTATATTTTGTGTGCAGGTTCGTGATAGACGACCTCCGATACCTCCAGTCGGGTCAACTGGATAAAACAATCAAACTGCCATGAGTTGTGGCCGCCAGTGATCGATTAAATACCTCAAAATCAAATAAATAATAAGACAACTTTTATATTTTCATTTAACACCCACAATTTTACAAACATTTGAAACCACGAAACGTTAACTTTCAATCAACAACTTCTTCCACTGTTCCCCACAGTGGATCCCCAATTTGTGCTTCTTGAGCCACGCGAGTCCTTTGCCGGGTTTTTTCTCAGTTACTTTTAGCGTTTTCTCGTCTTTCCTTACTGTTGAATTGTCGACAGCTTTAGCGTAATTTGGTTGCAGAGCTTTTTGTTGGCGAACCAAACTTTGTGGTGGGTAACGTTGTTGGCTCTTTTCAGTCGTCGGATCAGGTCTCGGCACTCTCTGGCCATTTCTGTATTGTGCATAAGGATCGTGCAAGACGCTCCTTGCTTCATACTTCTGGTAATATGGGGACTGGTACTTCGCTTGGGGCGTCGTATTCCGTGAGGCTGGTTGCTCCGAAGAATATCGCCTTTTTTCATTCTCGTGGAACATCAGCTTCTCATTCCAGTGCCTTCTGTATTCCTGTTCCATATATGGCGATCTTTTCGTTTTCTCTGGTTTACGCTCCCGATAGTAGGCTTGTTTTGTCGTCACTACCTTAGAGTGAGGTTTAGTTGGGCGCGACTGATTTACTATGCGCTTTGGCGGTGGCTCCACTTTCTGGCTGTATATTGTTTGGTAATCATCCGAATCGCTTACATCCGATCCATCTGTTGCACTTCCCTCTTTTTTGTTTTTTCCCTCTTTGGGCTTAAACACTGATTTAAACATTTTGCTGAATATGCCTTTCTTAGTTTTCTTATCTGATCCTTTTGGTGGAACGTATGTTTCATCAGTATCTGTTTCGCTACTAGACGACTCCGTCTCTTCTTCCTCACTAACAGTACTAACTGCGCTATGCAGTCCTAAATCTTGAGTACCTAATTCTGTTTCCGTGGAACGTGGACTAAATTTATTATTTTGTAAAAATATTCCAATTCTTTCCTTTCTGAGTTGACCGTCAGTGTCTGTACTCATTTCTTGAGACTGTTTGTTGGCTGCTTTAGTCGGTAATGTGGTTTCAAACGTGGCGACGACCGGCGATGGTCGACTTCTAACAAATGGATTGATATTATTATCCTGTTTACGTTCAGCTTGCGGAAGCAGCGCAGTGGTATTATTTTTATTATGTACGTTTGTCATATTGTCATTTCTAGACTCTTGAACAGTTGATTTGAACTGATTAAACTCGTTGCATTCGCTTCCCGACGTGTCTCTGGTTGGCAAGTCCATAGTTAATGCCATAGATTTATAAATTTCTTTAATCAATTTCTCAGTTTCCTTGCTATGCTTTTCGTTGGTGTCTTCAGTGTTAGTAGCGGTCGTGGCGGCGCGTTTATTGCTTGCTGTTTTGGCGACGTGGGAACTGTTTCGGAAACAGCCAGCGCACATGTTGCGGCCTGGTGACTGGATGAAGAGAGGATAGTTCTGTAAACATTTATTGGGAGGCACTTCATTGAAGCAAAAGCTGTTAGAAGGCATTTGCCTTGAGCAAGACGCTACATAGGGATTCATATTGTAAGGACTGTAAGTAAAACTACTGAGTAATCCCGACATGCCCAGCATATTGCTCTGTGAAACACCCTTTTGCACAACAGCATCCCTTTTTTGCTTTTCTTCTACATTTGTGTGCAGCTGAGTATTCGTTTTGACTTCTATAAGCACGGATTGTAGAATGCTCTTAATTTGGTTAAGCGTCTCTTCGGTCTTATCTTCGTGTGGGGGTGCGACCAGCTCTATACTTTTCGTTGTAATAGTATGACATTCAGTGTTATTGATCACGGTCGTCAAGCATTCCGCGTTCTTATGCAAAGGAATAGGTGTGGGTTCGATGATGGTTGGGGTTCTAATTTTAGGAGCCAACGGTTTTATGTAAACCTCACCCAAATCGATACATCCTGTTGAACTATCTTTATTAAAATTATTCATGACTTTATTCCCTGTTTTTTTTTCAATGATTTTTTTGTTGAAAATGTCTTTCTTTGCATTGAAATTGGTTTGATCTTTTCTCTTGTAGTTTGGAGTGATAGTGTGATAGTTCACAGAAAGCGAATGGGGGTTAGTGCGTATATTTTCAGGCCAACATTTGATATTGACCATGCGTTTAATTTCCTTCTTTTTGCCTTCATTTTCTCTCTTAATCTTTATGGGAATTTCCTTCACTGGGATCAGATCATAGACACTGGAGTCGTAATACGCGCCCCTGTTATTTATGTGAGCATCGTGTGTCGGTATCGGGTCGGGGAAGATCATTTGACGAGTCATTTGACTGTCAATGTTATGAAATTGGCCATGACAACATGAGCACACGTCAGATTGCCTCGGATATGGTTTAAGACGACTTACGTCGATATCTCGACAAATGGGAGACGAGAACTGTGTAGTATCCGAGAATTTATCTAACGGCGCTGGCTTGCATTGCCTGCGAACCATATCAGCTATGACAGAATTTCCAAAACCGTCGTTTTCCTTCATTGTATTTCTTGGCTTCGGAATTGTCCTATTATTAAACGGACTGTTGTTTTCATTAGTTTGCGCGTAATAAACGAGATGGGTTTTCAGCTTTTTCTTCTTAGCATTTTTCTTCTTTTGAAACAAAGCTTTTCGTGTCACGAAGGGGTGGTGGTCTTCCGATTCTTGAATGAAGGAATCCTCAGGTGTGTGTGTCTCCGTTTCCATACAATTTGATTTAGGGTTTACAGAAGGAAAAATAAAGGACACGACAGATTTCTTCTGTTTCGATAAACAATCCACGGCGTATTGCTCGAAGGAGACTTTGCCGGTGTCAGAGAGGCCATTCTTCGAGCTGGGGCGAGGGGGGAACCCAGTGGGGCAGATGGCTGTTTGAACGACTGCTTCGTTCTGATCTGTGTCTGCATTTTTAGCCTCTTCTAGCTGCTTCTCCAAGTAAATAATCTTCTGTTGTAGATCCGTGACGTCGATTGGTATGCATGATATTATCTTCACTTCCGTCTGCGACGGCGTGTTCCCTGTAAAGTTATTCCAACTATCAGAAAGAGGAATAATGCATTAGCAAATCTGATGAGAATTGCAGAATACCCATGCTAAGTTTCTAGACGAGAATATTTGTCGAGACGAGAAGTCAGGGACTTTTACTGAAACTTTGTACCTACTAGTGCCCTGTGGATGGGTTTCTTAAAGCAGAGTCCGTTAATTACGATAAGATAATTGTAATACAAAAGCAGCTTAAAAATGCAATGGAAATAGTACCCAAGTTGAACGCGACTCTACGAAGAAAGTTTTCTATGCCTTTGAAACGTTTCTTGCACTTTTCTTGGTCCCCCATCTCGTAAGACCTGTTAAATAAAAATACGGTTAAAACGGTTTAAGCAGACCTATAATATAGGTACTAGCTGTCCCTCTCAGCTTCACCTGGGTGGATAAGAAAGAAAAGAACACGAACGCAGCGCCATCTATCTAATTGTGGAGCGGATCTACCTAAACACATAAAGCTCAGCAAATCGAGTTGCCACATACGTTCAGAAGAAATATAAAGATACCCATATATGCCGTGGTGGTAGTTGCTTTGCGACACAAAGATCGCAAGTTCGAATCCCGACTGTGCCAATGAGTTTTTCTGAACTTAAGTACAGTGATAACTCACACCACGAGCTTCACGGTGAAGGAAAACATCGAAAGGAAAGCTGCATACGTCTGAGAATAAATTCAAATGCGTATGTATGTATAGTTAGTTATGCTTAAGTAACAGCGAGGATTCGCCATCTGACACGTTGGCACCTAAAATATGTCCCTGGCGGAAAGTGGGTGTGTGGATACTAGTATACCTACATCTCTGCCGGTAGGCAGAGGCGAAGGCGAGGCGTAGGGGTATCTTCGGGGAAATCAGTTGAGGCATTGTGATATATAGATATTATGCCTACATTTGAGAACTATTATTAAGGATGTGAAAATATTTGGTATGTTTGGAACAAAGTCCTTCAGAGCATGTCCTAAAATATGAAAAATTAGAGGCTCACCGTATTGCTCACCGTTGGTAGCGTCGCTAGAAGGACGCTATCTAGAATGACTATAACCTGCTCTTTTTCTATAAACAATTGATTTCATTTTGAGTGATCCAAAATTCTCACCGAGAACTTAGTAAAGTTGTTGATATTAAGAAAATATAAGTAGCATCGAAATTGGATTTACTGACATATTTATTTTTGTATTTTTTAAAGGTGATAATTTCTGCCAAGTCAATATTGTTTTGATGTATGATGCCAGTATTATAATAATAATAATAATAATTTATTTATTTCTGATATTAAAATCCATAAATTAATATTTCTAATCTAATCAATTAAGCGGCTATGATAATAATTTGTCATCCTAACAGTAGGTATACAATGCCGGACTTAGGTAGAGGTCTGGAGGCCTCGGGGCAACAAAGGAGTGGCGGCCCCCTGGGCCCCGAATTGTTTTCAAAATATAATAGTAATTTTTTTTACAGTCGAGTTTCCCAATAAATCATTTTATGATTAAACCAAGTATATATTATTTTATTATTTAACAACAACTATTTATTAAATAACAAGAATTATGTGAAATAAAATTTTAGTGTCAAGGTAAACACGAAAAAAAATATCAGACGAAATATTGTTCATTAGTGCTCACTAGGCTAAATATATGTTTTTTCCCGAAGCCTCTTTGTGGAGGCCCCGGGGCTATAGTCCCTGTTGCTCTCCCCTAAATCCGGCCCCGACAATATATAGAAGAGCCAGGAGCTACCTAGTGTATTTTACCATAATAATAGAAATTGACCTTCCGTCTTTATGTCGTCGTACTTGATCTAATTTTACACATCGAACTGTATATATCCTCACGCCTTCCCACGAAGTTCCTCGAAGGAGAAGGCGTATCGGACTACTTTCCGCCAGAGATATATTTTAAATGCCAACTCGACAGATGGAGAGTCCATCGCGGTCACTCAAGCACGACTAGATACCTACACATACGCCTCTGAATGACTTTTCAAACGTATGTTTGTAATTGAAGATTTCGTCTCAATATTTTCATACCCCGTTAAAAACTCATTGGTACGGTTGGGATTCGAAATTACATCATTGCGTTGCAGGCAACTGCTCGAACCACTCGGCCACCACGGCTTGCTACCATCGAGACTTATTGAAATTCGCACAAAGGAGAAACAAACACGTCTCTTACGGGGTAGAGTCAAGATCTATTCTACCTGAAACTCTACTTTAGTCCTTGCGCGATAAATAGCCCAACTTATGTTTTCTTCAATAATATCTAGTTTAGTATGTGTTTTTATACCATACAGGTGGAAATCAAGCATGCGGTCCGCCTGATGGTAAGCGGCAACCGCCCGCTATGGACGCTTGCAACACCATTGGTCGCGCGCTACCGACCTTGTAGGAATCTTTTCACAGCCTTCTTGAAGAACTCCATGCTGTACTCTCAAAGGAAAACCTCAACGGGGAGCTCATTCCACAGCCTGAGCGTTCGCGGAAGGTAACTCGTTTGGAACAGCGCAGTGCGAGACCTTTGTGGTTCCAAGGTATGGGGATGAATTCCCCGTCGATAGCGAAAGGTGCGGTGGTAGAAGGTAGAAGTGGGCATCATGTCGAATATTATGTAGACAATAAATTGCCTCTTATTGCTTTTTATTATGACATCGGTACGAATTTGCATGCTGCTTGCCCTAAGGTGGTGTGCGGTTACCCCTATGGAGGCATGGACTTCAATGGTACAGTCATGTATCACTTTGTTGCAACACTTTTATATCTACAGACATAGACAATTTTCCTAAATAATAATTAAAGAACCTTTTTTTAAAACAAATTCTTAAAAATTACACGTTACAAAACACAACAATTTTTTTTAGACCGGACATCACACACAGTTAGAAAAACATACGAGCTCTGCCCAGACGCGGCGGTTCACCGTAGCTCGAGCGATCTTTGCCCATAATAGTTCTCACCAACAAGTTATTCGGGGAGAGTGGATTCTTCTTGTAGAATAACTTTCTCAACATGGCATTCCTCATTCTCTTATCTCCATCAACGAGCTGCTTCTGCGTTTTATATGAGTAGGCCATGGGTTCGTTGAAGCCTTGAACACCCTCCATGGCTTTCGCTTGCAAGTTCTTCCAGTTGAATAGGCCTGGTTTGGTTTGGTTGGCTGGCGTGACTGGCGTGTATGGCGCAGCCTTTGTTTGAGTCGAACAAGTTTTTTGTGGGTCTTCGATCTTGACAATTCTTGGCGGTGGCTGTATCTTCTTCTTTAATTTATTAAATATTGACATTCTCCTCTCGCTCTGAGTTCCCGTGCTCTTCACTTCTATTTCTTTGAGACAGAGCGGAACTTGCGACTGTAGGTGGCTATAACTTTCGTAGCTTGGGAAGGGCGGGGCGCTAGGGTTTGGTTGGTGAAAGTGGCGGGTGGCGGTCTGCTCGTGAACATGCGCCTCATGTACTTGGCGTTGATAGTACATGTCGTGTGGCATTTGATATTCATTCAGTTTTGGGTTGTAAGCTGGATGTCGACATTCGTTCCGGTACTCGGGCGGTGGAGCCGCATATCCTGCTTTGTGAGGCGGTACCGGCGGTCGATTAAAGTATTCCTGCCCATGCATCGAGTAGTTCATTATTTCCTGCCTGAAGGGCGGTGGCTTCAGTTTAACATCTACCTCGACAGTGCTCTCACTCTCGCTTAACTCTTCAATTGTGTCTTTTTTTTTCTTTTTGAACAGACCAATAGATCTCAAAACTTTTCTGAACTTATTTTTCTTTTCCTGCAATAAATGGAATGAAATTATTGTGAAATGTGTGTGTAAAATGATGTGAATTAATTATAAATTCATTAATTTGACATTAATGACCTGCTAATGAGTTAATCAGTAGCAAGTTGTAAATGTTATTAAAGAAGCACCGATGTACCTTGTCAGTTTCAGCTGTTACAGACGTTTCAGATTCTGATTGAGAGGCAGTGACTTCCAAACTGAGTCTTTCTAATACAGTGTCAGAGTAACTTGCATTGGTGTTGCTACTATAAGTATTTGTCGTTAGTCTCGATCCAATCGCCTCACAACTCTTGGAATAGCATTTTATCCTAGGTGTACCAACTTTAGCATCATGTTTCGAAGACTTAGAACTCCCACCAACACTCCTGGAAGTCAATAATTTGGAATCAGGAGCTCTAGTTTCCCTCCTTGGAACTGTTTCTTTATAACTCTCCCTCTTTCGAGCAGGTGTCGGGCTTTGAGATATATATTTATATATTTCCTTTATCAATTCTTCTGTTTCAGAGGAGCGCGTTTCCTTGTTATTGTTGTGGTTAATTTCATTCTGTGACTCTTTAGAAGTATGAGCACAGGTAGCGCAGGTGAAACTAGGACTAGGTACAATATATCCGCTCTGTACACAATTCATGGGACACATTGGCATAATTGGATAACAGCAAGGGTTCGGGAAGGGCGGCATATATGGAGGTAAGTTGCAATTAGGCAAATTAAAATTGTTTAAACTATGACCAGCGTTTGGTGGTATCACGCTTGAATTTATTGGTGCGCTTGTCTGTTGTAAACCAGTTAATTTGTCTTCCTGTTTTCTTAAAATCTCGGACTTATCACATTGGGAAGCTGTCGTATCCTTTTTGATCTCTTGTAAAAAGTTCTGCAGAATATCTTTTATTTCACATAGGGCTTTATCAGTTTTGTCTATAGAAGAATCCGTCTCTTGTGTCTTGTTTAATGGGGTGTCAACAATAATATTTGGTTCATGTACAAAATTAGGATATGGCAAACTACTAATAGTTGCTGCGTCTTGTTGATTATCTTGTTTATTGAGATGTTTGTGCTTATTTCGGTGTTTTCCTTTACGAACTTTTAGGTTCTCGGAAGAATTGTCACTTTCCTCTGTTTCAACAATACATTCCTGTCGTTTTTTGGACCTGTGAGGTGATTGCCTAGTATTTTGATGTCTCACATGCGCCATGTAATTATCAAATTCAGCATAGTATTGTGATTGCAAGTTAAGTCGTGGTCGGTGTGTTCTTGGTGAAGGCGGCACTTCTCTGTCATAATTGTAGATTATTGCATTATCTTCGTAGAATTTTCTTCTTGATTTTGGGCTAGTTTTTTCTTTAACTGGAATGAGGTCGTATAGGTTCGAATCGTTGTATACATCGAATTGTTTCCTGTGATGTTTCGATCGCGATCGTCGCTTTGAGCTATAAAGGCGCGTGTCACAAACGCTTCGCATATCTTTGACATCATTGCGGCGAGAGGATTTTGTATGTTTAGGCCCATCATAGCAGCAGGAGCACAATTCTGAGCCTTCAACTATATTTTCTCTAACAGTGAATTCTTGATCACGACAAACAGGAGCAGAAAACTGGCTAGCTTCCGATTCCTTTCTTCCAAACATTTTAATTGGTCTGTACTGCTTCTTTATTATATCAGCTATGAAATCTTGGTCGACTTCACGAGATTTGTGTTTAGATTTACGGCTCTTATTTAGTTTATCTTCATAATTACGTATTATAGTATCTAGATCTTGTCTTTTATCAACATTTCTATGTCTTTTCTCTCTTTCACGAGGGTATACAGCAGGTTCAGTAAATTCGCGTTTACTGTGTTTCATTCGACGAGCCGAGTAACCAGAATCGTTGTAAAGTTTGGTTCTTGGATCAATAAGAGAATGGAAACTGCTACCGGAAAAAGCGGAAGTACAATTTTCGTAAACAGATCTAGTTCGATGTTTAGGTATACTTGGACCATAGTCCTGGACTCTTTTCTCTGATATAACCTTTTTGTTGGCCTTCGACTCGCGGTTATCGTAATTTTGAGACTTCATTCTGCGCGGCTGTGAGATGTCATCAACATTATCATTACAGGTTTTTGGCGCGTATTCACTCTCATCTGATCTTCTATAGTGACTTTCGGATGTTTTATAAAGAACTTTGGTTTCAATTTCATTAGCCTTACCTCTGTGATTTTCGACACGATTTTCAACCTGCTCTATATCATGCTTTGGTTCGGAGTCAAAATTTCCGGACTCCTTTCGAGAGCTGCTGTCGATGTAAGCTAGGTCTTGACAGTGCTTGCTGACTTCATTAAGCTGATGTTCCAGTCCTACTATCTTATGTTTCAAATCCGTTACATTGATTGCTATGCTAGAATTTATTTTAATTTCTTGTTGTGATGAAGTGCCTGTAACGTTGATAGTTTAAGTGCGTTAATTATGTATGGAATATTCATGGAGAAAATAGTGATAGCATTTAAATGAGGAAATGTCTGTCTGGGATTTGAAACACAAAGATTGCAAGTTCGAATCCCCACTGTACCAATTACTTTTTATGAAATTAAGTACAGTGATTAGTCACACCACGAGCTTCACGATGACGGAAAACGTCGAGAGGAAACCTGTATATGCCTGAGAAGAAATTCAAAGGCGTATGTATAGTCGTGCTTGAGTAACGGCGATGGCCTCGCCATCGGTCATGTTGCCACCTAAAATATATATTCATTATGAATTTTAAATTGAGTGATATAATCCTACATCATATGTTTATTGATTAGGCTTGGTGTGGCCATTTATTTACCTAAAGCTTTCCGAAAGAATTCCCTTATAGCTCGGTACCGGCGCTTGGTCCGAGGCGATATGCGTCGACGTGGGGTACGGAGGGTCATTACAAACCTGCAGCCCTCCGAAGCCTGAAAAACCATAAACAATATCAGACCGTAGTTCACATAAATTCTAGTAAATCTGTTTGGGTTACAAGGCCGTGATTACAGGCATCCCTTTTTCATTTTCCAATTGTCGCCAGACAGCCAAAGAAGCTGTGTTAGAAAAGAAAATTTCTCTACTCCGCGTTGTTTTGTGTGACGTTGTGAGTTCGGGTGATGTAGAGATTTTTGGGGTTACGTGCTCAACGGATCCTTAAGCCACCAATGTCAAATATTTGGACCTGGCTTTTGAACACACACTTGTTAGAAATAGCAGCCTTATATATTTTAAAAGGCCTATTGATGTATACTATCTTATATGTTTGCACGTCTGTACCGAAGCTTTAAGTAAATATTAAATAAATAAGTACTTGACGCGACGTAACAGTAAACAGAAGGTCAAGGTAACTAAAATTAAGGTCTCCATTTAAATAAATCAAATGAACAACCTTTCGATGCACACGATAATTTAACAAAATTTAAGATGAGATCCATAGTAAAAAAATTCCATGTTTGTCCTTGACATTATCTAAATACTTTCCAAATAATATTACGCTTATTGTTAAATTTTATTTTATTATAATTGAATATACGTTTGACTTTTGAATTTCATCTGACTTTAAGGTATATTTTGTTATCGATACATTGCTGATTCCTAATGTGCCAGTATTTCATAATTTTGAAAGGACTATATTTCTCTTATATTTAAAGATATATTTTTTAGTTAGGTACACGCAAAATACCAAATCGTTAGCAATACATTTATGGCATAAATATTTATAGTATGGAAAAAATAATTATTTCAGCTAGGTATATATAACCTTTTTACAGTGATCCAACTAAAAATAATAATTACTGTTGTTTTAAGAGAAAATACCTTAATGACACATTAACGATTATTTTATATTTTACTTTGATTAGTTCATTTCTAATTGTACAACAAAAAAAGCTTTGCTATTAATATATATGAAGTGATATATGACGCGATGTTATCCAAATTCGTCCGTCCGTCTTGTGCAACGTTTCGGCTGCTCAGGAGTGTACCAGTCTTGGTCGTCCGGAGCCGTGTGTTCGGGAACTTCATCCCGCCCTCTCAATATGACATCCCGATGCCAAAGAAACTTAACATCGGCTATGCCATGCGTGTTTACTGGGAAACTATACCTTTGTTTGTGAGCACGGCGATTGCTATCCTTGTCATGTTCGGTGCTATTATATGGGCTTGTAAAAATAAGGTAATAAGTCTTACTGTCGTATACACTCAGCTTGTTTTATACTGATGATGAATTCATATAAGAAAGCGAACGAGGTCTGAAGTCTGCGAGTACTAGCAACATTGAGATATTTAAAATTAATGGGTACGTCGTTCTATCCGCCTGTATGTACGCAAGATATCTGTGACCTTTGAATGTAGTAAAGCATGGTAGAGTGCAAATCTCAGGTTAAAACTGGTGCAATTCGACTGGGATACCAAGGTAGGAATGGCTGTTACTTGTTCAGTTCTGCCACCTTACTACTGGAATACAATACTTGGCAGAAGTGATCTGCCACCATTTTCTGTAAGGTTGAAACCTTACGCTACTAGCAGCTCTATGGGTAAGATATGTACTCACAGATGGGAATGTTCGAATGCACTCGAAACCGGCGTACATGTTTGTAAAGAATGATGAATGTGGACGATGCAAAAGAGGTATGTAAGTCAAGATAGAACTGGTGCTCTACTCTCTCTGCCTACCCCGTTAGGGACTCGGCATGATGCCATGTGTTTATCTCTTGTTAACAGGTGGACGTAGTGTTCACGGCTCGCAGTCGAGCCAACATCTCCCGTACGATGGACCTGCGCAACCCCACGGTGCACAAGATTGTGATCATCAACCAACGCTACGAGCCCTGGCCGGAGATGCAGGAAGTCTTGGACAAGATGTTGCTGGCAGAGAAACGAGCCATCGTCCGCGCACAAACCTGCAGCCATGCTTGAGGGCGCTATGGTACCATGATTACGGCGTACAGACATTAAACACAAAATACTTTTATATTTCTATTTCATTTAATCCCTGATAAAAGGTTGCTATGCTCCTGATATTTTTCAGGTCTTTAAACTAATATATTGACGTACATCTTCACGCTAGCCTTTGAAGTACCTCCCTCATACAGAAATAATCACACACGAGTTGATCGGATTGGATCTCTTTACCCGGAGACGTTTTCTCAAATAATAGTCCACTTTCATACAGATTTTGTATATTATCAATGGGCAGAGAGAGTAGAGCGCCATTTCAATCTAGTCTTATAGATTTCTTTGGTTAGCTTTTGTGCACATTCATCAGTCTCTTCGTACATGCTCGCCGGTTGGGATTTATTGTGTATTTGATTGCTATTGGCGTTTCATCCTTGACCGTTCGATCGTTTTAATCTAGTTTGTTGGAACGTGGTCTTCGTTAGTAAAATATAAATAAAACGACCATCGTGTATCGTTTCCAATATTTTTATTTTTAAATTAGTGGCAGTGAAGTTTTATCGGGTACGTTGATTTAATGTAACATAAACCTGGTCTGCTCCAATCGAGTGGACTTACAAAATTTTGCGCGTTACGTCATTACGAGTCAACGCACATAACTATATTCAGAAGTCTCTACAAAATTGTATGTCTACGTGTTAACATCGCAGAAATGAAGAAATTGAAATTGCATAAATGTGTAGCACAAATGAACATTTATGAGAGTATGTACATATGTATGTATGTACATGTATATGACGGGTTATTGCAAGCATAATTCAAGAAAGTAAGTCAAATTTAAGTGAGAATCGTAGCCATTTGACGTCTTACATCTGTTTCTTTTGACTTCTTAAATTAATTGTTATTAAAGATATCACCAATAGATGACTCCTTTCTATTTATCAAGAAGAAATTTGACAGTTTGCGAATGAACTTTAGAACGAAGTGCGATGTTATAATTAGCTGCTAGAATTCCATAGAGCTCAGTACAAGCGCTATGTACATTGTACCTGTATTGTAATTGTAGATTATATCTGTGTTCAAGATTGTTTATAGTAATCAAAAACCTATCGTTCATTAATTTATAAAGCCTTCTGAGTATAGGTTACATAAATACTGTAATAATTGTAAATACTTAACTAACTAATAATATCAAGTCGCGTCTATAGTGTTGTACATGCAACTGATAGGGTGGTATTGACAGGATACCTATCAGGGTATAATAGGCTATTTCTCAGTAAAAGATTTAGTTTCAGGTATATTTTCCAACATATGCGATTAATAAATTAATGTGGCGACAACTCATAGACACCTGTTTCTAAAAATAGCAATCAATATTCAAGTATTAATTGAAAACAAAATGAAATATTTGGCACAAAATTCCGTATGGATGCGTCCTAAGTGTATTGTAATTCGTAGTTCTAATATTTAGTACTTTACTTAATGGTAGTGGCTCAAAGGTTAACACAGAGTCACGTCTAGAAACGACATCGAGGTATTCCGAAAATTACATTTGTGAGACACAACTATAGTATGTTTAGATTTATTACGGTAGGTTGTTACGCATTCAAGCATCACAGGCTTAAACCATCCTTATTCCAAACGAGTCAAAAATTATATTCGCGTGGGTTAATAGGTACCTACATGCTTGCAATAGTGCATGAACAGAGGTTAACACAATATAAATCCTAACAATGAATGATTTACATTAAGTTCTATTAATAAATTTATGTGCACTAGTGTACAGATTTTACCTGTCACAAATAATACAAAATATTATTTAGTATCGAGGAGGCTGTAACCTGCGCGTGCCCGCCTCGTCCTTCATACATTGATAATGGGCCACTTAAACAATAGTTTTGCAATAGTATTACAAATTAAGCATTTGACGATATTATTGCTTTTTACTTGTCTTTGATGTGCGCTCTCTCTTTTTAAACCTTAATAACCTCAATGACTCAGTGTCAAAATAGAAAGTCCTATACTAAGTTGGCCACTGGAATTTTAATAAAGAAATCTCCACTTGAATAGGGACACTTATGTGAAGTCACTTGTGTACATGAGCTGGGGTCGCATAGGGCTCGGTCGCAGTTGTAGCAAAATTATACATTTTACCAATTAATCTTACACACCAAGGTATTAAAACAGGACATATTTAATACGATCATAATTATTATATGTATATGTATATAGGTATACTGTGCGTGACTGTACCTGTACCAGACTCGCCATCGGCAGGTAATATTCAAAATGAAAATCTCGTCTGTTCCCTTTCATAAAAGTCCACTATCAACCTTGACGATACGATATGGAGTACAAAAATGTAGTTCCAGTAAGATGTAGTTTCCTTCCAAAGCGTTTGACTCTCAACATTTCAACGCTGAACTCAACTTACTCCGTCTCGCTCTTGTTTGAGACTGAGAATTACATGCATGGTTAAGTGAAATAAAGAATATATTTGTGTTTTGCTTAGTTTAAACGCTAGCGAGTTTACTATAAGTCAAATGACACACAGAAAGTTAAACAGCCCACGAAGCGC
This sequence comes from Drepana arcuata, assembly GCA_016069955.1. Classification (NCBI taxonomy): domain Eukaryota; kingdom Metazoa; phylum Arthropoda; class Insecta; order Lepidoptera; family Drepanidae; genus Drepana; species Drepana arcuata. The sequence goes on from JACCPG010000012.1 coordinate 19,096, forward strand.
TAAAATAAATGGAACTAAATTCGCCATTTTGGCGGGTTATGGACAAAGAATAAGTCTAATCACCGGTCGCTGTTGTAATCATTTATTTATTTAGATTTCATTTGTCATATAGTCTAATGAATGATTTCCACCAAACGCATACCGTACGCGCGTCGGACCATACTTTTGGCTATCGAATATACTTTATATTTTTATACGCGATAAGCGCCCTCGGTTAAGTTGTGCTCTTATTGGGGACTTTATATAAATCTTATTAAATCTACATACATACATACATATAATCACGCCAGGTCCCTAACGGGGTAGGCAGAGAGTATAGAGCGCCAGTTCTCTCTAGACTTACATTCATCAGTCTCTTCATACATGCTCGTCGGTTTCGAGTACTCTTAACGTTCCCGTCCTTCAGAGTCCGATCTATTTGATCCAGGTAGTTGTAACGTGGCCTTCCTTTGCCTCTTCTTGCACACACTTTTGCTTTGTATATCTGTTTCGTCAATCTTTCTTCACTCATCCTTTCTATGTGTCCAAACCAACGTAACATGCCTTTCTTCATCTTTACAATCACGCCCTCATTCACGCCAGTTGATTAGCGAATCTCTTCATTGCGGATTCGATCTAATATCGTTACGCCGCACATTTTTCGAAGAGATCCCATCTCGACGGCATTTAAGCTATTCTCATACTTCCTCTGACATACCCAGGATTCGCTGCCATACAATAAGGTAGGTACCAATATCGCGTTGTGGACAGCAACTCGAGCATTCTTGCTCAGACTTTTACTGCCCATCATCGCCGACATGGCTCCATTCACCTTATTTCCGGCAGTTATCCTTCTTTCAATATCTTTTTCATACTTTCCATCTCGTGTGAACATGCTTCCAAGATATACAAATTCATTCACTTGCTCTAGAATTTGCCCATTTACCGATATAGCACACTCGGTCACTTGTTCATCTCTTTCGAATACCAGAACCTTAGTCTTGCCAGCGTTTATACGCAGCCCCTTCTTTTCACATTCTTCTTTCATTATGGTAACTAGTAACTGCAGTTCGCCCTCAGATGACGCCAGTAAAACCGCGTCATCGGCGTAAGTTACCACTAAGTTTCCCATTTTCACTCCACATCCGTTCGTTCTTAGTGCTCTCAGACAGTTATCTAGATATATAATGAACAGCCAGGCAGACATGATACACCCTTGTTTGACCCCCAACTTCACATCAAACCAGGGTGACATCTCACCATTAACCCTAACGCACGCCCCGCTATCACTATAGAGTGATTTCACGGCATGCAGTAGGGAACTGCTCACTCCATATCCAGGCAACACGTCCCAGAGTTCCTTTCGTACGACTCTATCAAATGCCTTCTCTAAGTCGACTTATTAAATCTGATGCGATGATAGCCGTTTGATGGAAATCATATCACTAACTAGTAGTTGTTCTCTTGTTAAACTACATTTGTATTCATGTCCTCTAATTATGAGTAACCCGCTAGCGTCTCTCAAAGCAAGCCTTGTAGACCTACTGTGCCCAACCATGATTGGTGATGTCATCATTATTGAAGAGTGTGAAAGAGACAGATTTATATGAGATATATACACCTGCTCCTTTATAATTATGATGGCATTAGCATATCATGATGTTGTTGGTTTCACAGTGAATGTCTAAATGACACGAATTATATTATCTGTACGTTATGAAACAATTAAAAAGAGTTACATTACTGGTACTATCACGGGAGATTACAAACTCCTTTAATACTATTTCTAGCGCAAACGGTAATTTATGAAGGTTTGTTTGTGTGAGATTTTATCTTTTACATTGTTTCTATAACGCTCCTTTCATAATGCTGATACACCAGAATCTCAATTTGCCATTATACATCTTGTTATTTTAAAGAAAATTTACACTCATTACATTCAGCCAACAAACGTGTATTCTATATTTATCAGCAATTGTAATCAAATACCTTCGAAAACCCGGCCACTGTTTATGAAATTTATTAATTTAACGTAACTCTTACAACTTCCCCTTAACGATATAGCGAGAGTAATTAAAAAAATTAAGTAACTTTACGACAAATCACAATATCAAACCTTTAAATCATTGTTACAATGTATCAAAACGTCACGTGGTCCGTGAAAATTAAATTGTCGACATCTAAATTAATATTCGATAAATAATTTTATTACACCTACTACAATACAAAGGTTGATTAATGTTCGTAAAATAAATGATGTGCCGTAATACCTGTGTATAACAACATTTGCATGAACTGTAAACAATACCAGGGAGTGAACACAGCAGCGAGTCGACAATAGGTAACACTTATGTACTTGTGTAACATATATCTCACGCGTACGCACTCGTGTTCACCGCGTGAAGAGTTGCCGAGAGCGAGACAGCACTCGCCACTCAGCTTCAACGGATGGGCCCTCCACACGGCGGGCGCCCATATTGAATAATCATATTAATTTAATAATTGTAATTTTACACCTTAAATAACTATACAATTTATGAAACCCACGCGGGGAGGTAAAACTTATTGAATGCTCATTTATATTATACATTAGGGCGTGACCATTCACGTCTCGGTACTATACAAAAATTAAAAACATTATACAATATACTACGATACCATAGATCTAATAAATACAAGAATCAACTTACGCTACCAATACCCCTTTGGCACGATGACGATGCGGTGACGGTATATTCGTATTTTAGTTACAACCTCATTTATAACATTCAATTTTATTAATACAATTTTAATATCTATTATATAAATGTGTGCTCTCTCTGAAACTTCATCTTAGCTATATTTCGGAACTGTAAAGTCCTCATCCTGACGAACTGCTCTTACCTGTTTGTCCTGGCCGCATGCGTTCGTGCTAGGGTAGCCCGGGCCTTGTGACTCGGCAATACTTCCAACATTGCCAACTTTGTCAGTCAATAGCATTGCTGTCAAGTCTCGCGCTCCTCATCCCAAATACATCACTATACTTAACGGAATATTATGAGCAAAATTATTTGCCAACATCAGTTATAAATAGGTAGGTGTGCCGTACCTACAGCACATGTTTAAGACAGGCTACAATTTCTATACTTATGTTTTGGAATCTTACTCGCGATATATGCTGTTGTGCGCGATGAGAGCTCGGCGGCGACCGGGTGTCGGTTGTGTGCGGGGGATTATTGCAAGGTATACCCGGGAGTGATAGGCCAACATCTTACGTGAACGTCGCTTGGGACGACAACTATTGTGCGTAGGCGGTTGTTACTGTCCGGTCGCCGCCGGAGCCTCGCTCTGTATCGGGGTCGCAAAACTCGTGCATTATTTTAATATTTACCTAAGAACATTGACAACAATCTCGATGATAAATATTTGTGCTGCTGCTTGTCCGGCGACTCGGATATAATACCCATTTCGCTTCAGTAGTTGGAGTGTCGAGCGTTTTTACGTCGATCGTCTAGACGCAAACATAGTCGGCCCGATTCGTACACTAAAGTAATCACCTTAGAAATCGATAGGAAGTCATTTTTTCTTATAATAATTTTGCTATTTATTAACTAATGTTCGGCGGCGCGCCTCTGCCTGCCACGTGACGGTTCGAGGCGACACTGCGATAATTTCATATATAAGTCTCTATTCGTTCACTGCGACTAGTTCCGTCCGGTGCAGGCCGGGGCGGCGTGTGTCCAGCTGCGCGTGCAGTGCGGCGGCGGCGCGGCGCTCAGCGCGCGGCGATGCGACACAGCGCGTGTCGCACGGCGGCGGCGGCGGCGGGGACGGCGGCGCCGCACAGGCCCGATCAGAGCCGGTCCTCTTCCTCCTCCTCCTCGCCCTCGTCGCCAGCCTCCTCGTTCTCCTCCCGGTAGCCGGGGTGCTCGCTGATCGCATAGTAGTTCCCGTTGTAGATGACACCCAGCTCCCGCAGTGCGTCACCGCGTATGGTCGCTTTGATTGTCCAGTTGTAGCAGTCGTCCGACTCGGATTCGCGGTCGAGCCGCTCCACGTCCAGAATCTTCGAGCTCAGCCTCTCAAGAATAATGCCGATGTCTTTTATGGTAAGGTGGCGCTTCTGATCGACGCTCAGTTGATCGATCAGTAGGAGGAATTTCTCCGAGGTTACCGCTTCGTCCTCGACCAAGGTGTTTTCTGTTTCGCTCTCTGAGGAATCTCGCTCACCACGGCGGGCGGACTCAGCGTCGAGGAAACGGACGTGGCCCTTGGGTCTGCCCTGCGGTGAGGCCCGGGGTTGAGCGTCTTGGATGGGTGAAGTGGCTACACTTTTATGAACTGCTATGCGACGTCCTTCTTCATGGAGTGCGCAACAATGGAAATCACATTCATCGGGGGGCTGCCGAGTGGGAGCGTGGGGCGCGTGCGGGGAGCCGGCGCGGCACTCGGAGGTGTGCACGTGCACGGCGCCCGGCGGGTGCTCCAGCGAGCCGGGCCCGCGAGACAGCCGCCCGCGCGCGCTGCCCGCCGGCTCGTCGTGGTTCACAACGGTTATGTGCGGCGGCGGAGGCTGCGGACGGTCTAGGGAGGTCTGCGTGGAGATGTATTGTGTTAACAAAAGAAGTAGTAGTGGTAGGACATACATATACACAAATATCATCACGCCGAGGCCCTCACGGGATAGGCAGGGAGAGTAGAGCGCCATCGCATTCTTCCACATTCATCAGTCTCGTCATACATGCTCGCCGGTTTCGAGTATATTTAATAATATAATATATCTTCACGCCTTCCCACAAGGGTCCCCGAAGGGGTAGGCAGAGGTGTATAGGTAATACCCACACACCCACTTTCCGCCAGAGGTATATTAGGTGCCAACGTGACAAATGGCGAGTCCATCGCCGTTACTCAAGCACTACTATTACATACGCCTTTTGAATTTCTTCTCAGACGTGTGCAGGTTTCCTCTCGATGTTTTCCTTCACCGTAAAGTTCGTGGTGTGACTAATCACTGTACTTAAGTTCAGAAAAACTCATTGGTACAGTCGGGATTCGAACTTGCGACCTTTGCGTCTCAGGCAATTGCTCGAACCACTCGGCCACCACGGCCACCACGGCGGTTTCGAGTACTCTTGACATTCCCGTCCTTGAGTCTTCGAACGCATTCTTCCTCTGCCGCTTCTCCCGGATAAATGATGGATGTAAATGTGTGTTACTGTGAGCACAATACCTGTATAACGAGCGAGGGTCTCCGGTCGGGCTTGGCCTGCCTGGAGGGCGAGCGCGCGGCTGGCGACGCCTGCGGGCGCTGGTCCCAGTGCAGCACCACCGTGACGCGCCCCTTGTTGTCCATGATCTTCCATGAGGGAGTCTCATCGTGCAACTCCAAGGCGTGGATCGTCTCGCATACTATCTTTGGGATCGCCGATATCGCTGGAAAATTGCAGATGACTTTTAATTCCGGATTCCAAATGCCAATTCCAATGTTCTAAGTATATGCAAGTACGTATTGATATTATTTATATCGTTATACACATAATATGCTTGTTTGATAGTAAACGGTGTCTGTAGTTCACAGTTGTTCAACATACTATTTGTAAAACTCGTGCTCAAATTAACTTCATTCAGAAAATCCATTCTTAAGAAACCAACACCAGAAGCAAAAAAGAAAGCAGTTTGTGTATTGTCAAGATTAAGAAGAAAGCGTTGGCACCCGTCGTTCGGGTACCCGAGCACCCGTCCTTCGGGTGCTCGGGTTGAAGACGGGTCGACCCAAATCGAAGGTGTGCACCTACCCTCCCGCTGGTGCCTTGTTAGCTGCAAGTACTGACCAGCCTTGATGACGTCAACTCCGGTGGGGTACCACCTTTCCCCAGGCCGCAGCAGCAGCAGGACCGTGTTAGGGGGCAGGGTACGCCAGTAGTCACCGTCCTCCACCTGTGTCCCGTCGCTCTCTAAGACCAGCCGCACTGGCTCGCTCGCTCCTACTGATAGCTTCTCTTTTCCTGGACGTAATACAAAATAATTCAATATTACGATATGCCTTCATTAAATGACATCGTTGGGAACATTATGAATCACACCACAAACTTTTGAGTGAAGGATAACATCGAGGAAATCTGCATACGTTTCAGAAGAAATTCAAAGACGTATGCATAGGCTTGAGAATCGACGACGTACTCGCATTATGTGTCGTCGGCATCCAAATACACTCTAAATACCTGAAAAAAGGTAAAGCGTGAACATATATTTATCACACCTATAATTTATAATAATATAATATATCCTCACGCCTTCTCACAAGGGTCCCCGAAGGGGTAGGCAGAGGTGTATAGGTAATACCCACACACCCACTTTCCGCCAGAGGTATATTAGGTGCCAACGTGACAGATGGCGAGTCCATCGCCGTTACTCAAGCACGATTAACATACGCCTTTGAATTTCTTCTCAGACGTATGCAGGTTTCCTCACGATGTTTTCCTTCACCGTAAAGCTCGTGGTGTGACTAATCACTGTACTTAAGTTCAGAAAAACTCATTGGTACAGTCGGGATTCGAACTGGCGACCTTTGCGTCGCAGGCAACTGCTCGAACCACTCGGCCACCATGGCTATTACTTTACACTTATAATTTATTAAATAGTTTTAAGCGCTTTGAAATTTGGTATCATCGGTTTGGCCGATACAGATCCTGCTTCTTATGAGGGATCTCTTCAAGGCCTTCTCTAGTCTATTTGGGAGAGGAGGGGAGATTTTGAGAGTTGCTCAAAGATCCGAGGTTTTGTTACAATTAGTGCCAGTGGAAAGTTTTAACTTCGAGCTCATATCTTTTTTTTTTATACAACAAGAGTGGCAAACAAGCATACGGCCCACCTGATGGGAAACGGTTACCGTAGCCTATTTACGCTCACGATACCGAAGTATCACTTGCGTGTTGCCACTCTGTGTTCGGAGAGTTATAGTGTGTTGGCAGCATAATGGGATTAATCCATCTGCTTCCAACACAATGTAACAATCCTCCCCCTCCCCAAGGAGCTCATTACTGGAAACCTTATTCACCACGTAGGAACACAACACAATAAATTGTGTTATTTGGCTACGGACTTCTATAAGGTGGAGGTCCTGCCCCAGTCGGGCAGCTCCAAATTCGAACGGGAAACCCGTTATGCCCTACCTCTCTTATAATTCTCTCTCATATCTCATATAAGCGGCAGCAGTGCTTTGAAAACAAGTCAGCCGGGCGCAGTGGCACAACTAACCGTATAGACCTGGCTTACGACCTAACCTACATCTTAGCATTCCATCGCTGCAAGATTCGTATACCTATACACCGGTATGGGGCCGGCAACGTGAGTGCGATACCCCTAGTTCTACAAACGTCCATAAGCGGTGGTAACCGATTACTATCAGGGTCGCACGATGGCTACCATAGTGGTAAAAAAATTATAAGAAAAAGGCATCAATATATTCTGTGTCATAGACCATTTTTAATTGATCTTCATACTCGTAAAGCACATTCATATTATATGTATAAAAATTTTAAGTTGTTATGTGTTTGCTTCAAAAGCTCCAAATGCTCCGGAACGTTCGACGAGATGTAAAGTAGCTTTGAATCCATCGACTAATCATTTAAAGGTTTATTTAGAACGACGACATTTTAAGGCTTAGGTACCGACTTTTTGCCGCGTCACTTTAGTTTAAGTGATCTTAACGTTAATCATATGTGTAGGTATCTATGTGTACTGACCTCTGTGTATGAGCTCCTCAAAGCTAGTGACCACTAAGCCCTTCCTCACGTTCCGAGAGCTGTCCCATATCTTGAAAGGCCTCTTTCCTCTAACCTCCTGCAAAGGAAAAACACAATAATTATTATTGTCGCCTGTTAAGTAAAGATTAATATATTTTTGTCATAATCTACTTAAACAGGAAGAAGCAAGCATGTTATGCAGAGTTGAATAAGCAAAATGATTGCACAGCTTATTAATATTTAAAAACAAAACGAGTTATTGCGACTGTTGAAAAATTACAACATCAACAGATGATTGAGCATCGACACGCCTGTGACATACTATCGTCATACCTTTATGACAAAGAGTGTATACAAATTCGTGAAAGTTTATGACTTCGTTCAAAATTCATAAAAGCCTCGCCCCATATAGGCTACGGGCCGGCGTAGCGCGTCTACGTGGTGCGTAGCGCTGCACTAGGTACTAGATGCACCGCGAGCGGTGCAACGTCCGCGCGACCCCGCGCCTCATTGACACGCCCCTCACTCCCCCTGCTACCCTTGCCCTCTCCCCCGTACGCACTGTGCGTTGACCCACTGGCCTAGACGATATTTAATCTTCATACTTCTAAACTTGATTCCACAAAGTTTTAAGATGCAGATCTCGTCACGTAATATAAAGCCTAAGATGCACAGTAGAATAGCTCCGATCGCGTGTGTTAAGGTCAGGTTGTGAAGAGACGAGACGGGACGCTATAATATTGCGGTCGGGTGCAACGAACTAATGACATATTTGTACCTATCATTAGATCCAAAGTAGGTTCATCCAAGTAATGGAACCGGGACAGGTTTATATCACGACTGCACTAAAACATACCTCCTGAATCTCGACTATCATTTTCCTTCAGTCACTGTCAAAAGTCATTCTTAACCGACAAGTATTGTAATACGATCGCTGTTCAAGAGTATCGTAAGTTATTTCAGTTATAGTAATGGTAGTTGATATGTGATCGCGTTCGTCCGTGTGTGAATAGTACAGGATGTGCGGCGCGGTGCGCGCCGGCGGAGCGCCGCGACCGCACTGGGCGCCAGGGCGCGCCGTGACCGGGTCGCGGCCCCCGCCCGCGCCCCCCGCGCCCCGCCGCGGCCCCTCCCCCGCCCCGCGCCCGGGCCCCGCACTGCAGCGAGCCCGTAATCTCGTGATGCCGTAAGATCTTCAAATTAGCGATGGTGATGCACTTGCCGAAGGTCCGACATTTAGGTCGTCGATGCGTGTTCTAAAATTACTTACTTGCCAGAACACTCGTTGCTACTAGTGATATCTATAGATATCTAGTGATACCCCAAGTTGCAGATGTTATTTATTATACTAATACATTTGCGACTGCTCATCCTAAGTAGCTATTTTTGTTTTTAAACCTTTCTATAATTAATAAAATAGGGAAACTCGTTTCTACTGCTTATATCGACCGATCTGGCAAGTTCAGTAGCTTTGCGCGTGGCCTACATTTGGATGAGCCTCTACTAGCTCGGTTCTTCGATCCTCATAAGGTAGAAATGAAGAACCAGCTCATGTGTTGCAAAAGGACTGACAATGGCCGACTAGTGTGAGCCAGGTTTAATTCGTTCAAAGGATTGAGAATGTCAGGCAGCAGAAAAAAATATGGAGATACTTATATTTGGTTAGGAATATTGTCAGACCAGGCAGAAACGCTAGGAAAGTACCTAAATGACTACGTACGTAAAAATTACGTGTAATGAATATCTTTCTATTGGCGAATGTGTTCAACTCAGTCCTGCTACGTTACTATAAGTGGTATGTACACAGTTTATACATATTTTGGGTTTTATTACTCCCCGGCTTTTAAAGTGAAGGAAAATATCGTAAAGATTATAGATTCGCCTCATCTTTTATAATTCAGCATACAACATCTAAATTTACTTATAACCTCTGCAAGCCTGTTTGCATGCATCTGTACCTTTTCTACATACTCCTATTATTACTAATGTTTCTGAATACAGTTTTTGTTAAAACGCCTAAATTAATAATAATTATTAATTATAACCTCTGTACACAAGTTGTATGCATCTTTAACATTTCAACTACACATTCGTATTAGGTACTAGAAGTTTCTAAAAACCGCTTTTCGTTCGATAAAATTTGCGATAACTAAATGTTTTATTACATACATATATTGTTCAACAACATACATATTTTGTTTAACAACATTAATCGTTAGTTCAATGCACGCACTCATTGACAACTTTGCTACGACACGACTCGCTACGTTTTTGCTACGAAACTATGGTGCTACGATTATGCTACGGTGTTGCGAATGTGCTACGTAGCTACGGTGCTACGCTATTTAAACAATGTATTTAAAGAAAGTGATACATCTTATCGACATATAATATTAGTACGAAAGCGCTGAAGAATTTGTTTTTTTGAAGAGTTTCTTTTTGAACCTGCTGATTTACGGATCTACCGTCGGATTAATAAAATCCCGTAGTAATAAAAGTATTAAATCGTAATGCAATATACTGCAAATTAAATAGAAAAAAAAAATAAACTGACACTGAAACAGAAACTGAAACTAAACTGTAAACAATATATAAAATAATGGACTCGCCATTTGTCCCGTTGACATCTAGAAGAAAGTGGGTGTGTGGGTACCTCTGCCTTTGGGGAGCGTTGTGAGAAGACGTGAAGAAGAAAATATTTACTGACTATCATTTATCTATTATTTAGTCACTGAACTGTCATGTCAGTGACACCAGTATTAAAACTAGTGCAAAATACTCTTGTGCAACTGCATAATTAAAAACGCCTGTAGCAGTCGTAAAACTGTACTTCCCTGTACATAATAAATAATAATAATAAAATAATAATATCCTCACGCCTTCCCACAAGGGTCCCCGTAGGGGTAGACAGAGGTGTATGGGTAATACCCACACACCCACTTTCCGCCAGAGGTATATTAGGTGCCAACGTGACAGATGGCGAGTCCATCGCCGTTACTCAAGCA
>JACCPG010000013.1:0-23614 GCA_016069955.1 Drepana arcuata
TGCAGTCGCTCACCACCGCCAAACCTCAACAGCCCCAGCCCCAGGCTGCTTATCCCCCTCGTAGACCCCAGGCGGTCCAGCCCACTTCCTCCCCCTCTGAAACCTCCGCCAACATGGCATTCCTGGCGGATCTTTTCTCCACCGTCAACCTCTCACGGGTTAACGAGATGGCACGAAGCCTCCGGGCCGTCCGGAAGGACCCTCTGGCCCTCCTCAAGGTGCTCGGCGACTACGCCGATGTATCAGAGTCCCTGGCTACCTTCTCGTCCAACCAATAATGGACTCAAACGTAAGCAGCAGAATCAAACCCCGATCACTTCCAATTGGCTACTTTAATGCCAACGGCATTCACAGCCAAAAGGAAGAGATCGCCGCGTTCCTCCGCGACAACAATATCGACGTTTTCTTAGTGCAGGAAACCTTCTTGAAACCACCACACCGAGACCCTAGAATTGCAAACTACTGCGTAGTTCGCAATGATAGATCTCGATCCGCCCTCGGTGGTACTTTGATCTATTACAAGAGGTCCCTGCACTGTATACCGATCCAACCGCCAACCCTCTCCCACATTGAGACCTCAATCTGTCGATTAGGAATGACTGGCCATCAGCCGATCACGATAGTCTCTGCGTACTGTTCCCCAGTTAACTCGACGGCCGATATCAAAGCGGATATCAAAGCCCTCATCAACCTTAGTAGCTCGGTTATTATCGCGGGTGACCTGAATGCCAAGAGCGATGCTTGGAATAGCCACTCACGAAATAACAGAGGACGCCAATTGAAGGATCTCAGCGGGCTCCTCCAATTCGACGTCATTGCGCCTATGCACCCCACCCACTACCCCGAGAATATCAACCACCGACCGGACGTACTAGACATTGCGATCCTCAAGAATGTAAACCTTCGTTTGCACTCGTTGAGGTCGCACGACGAATTAGATTCCGACCACCGACCTGTGACCTTAGCGCTCTCCCCCCGACTAGGCCCCCCGGACTCAGGTCAGTCCCCACCTCAGAAAAAGATAACAGACTGGCGAAAACTGGAGGAACTCCTCAAGTCCTCTTCATCTGTTCACTTAGATAGTATCCCGCCCCTCATAGAGTCGGCAGCCGACACTCAAAAGGCGGTCGATCCCCTCACAGCTCACGTACAGTCAGCCGTGGACTCCTGTTCACGACAAGTTCCGGTGATGGAAGACCATCGCTGGAAACTTCCCGATGACGTGCGTGAACTGGTGACGGAAAAGAACGCCGCCCTCCGAGCTCATAGAGCTCACCCGACTGAAGCGAACCGCACCTTTCTGAGGTCACTCCAGCGCAAGCTGAGATACCGCATGAAAGACCCGCGAGACGCTCGCTGGAACAAGTTCCTAGGGGAACTTGAACCGAGTCACTTGGCCTTTTGGCATCTCCAACGGAAACTGAAATCAGACAAAATCTCGTCCATGCCTCCACTCACTCGTCCAAATCAAGGGCCCGCCTTTGACGACGACGAGAAGTCCGAGTGCCTGGCCGACAGTCTCGAGGCTCAATGTACGCCCAGCACCTTGCCAGTAGATCAGCGCCACCTCAAGAAGGTGGACGCCGAGGTCGAAAGCAAACTATCCCGCCCACCCTCCGAACACCCAGACCACCCTATCGCCCCAATCACGGTGGACGAAGTCCGGAAAGTGATCAAGGATCTTCACCCCAGGAAAGCCCCAGGTCCCGACGGGATCGCTAACAGAGTTATCAAACTCTTCTCCCCTTATCTCATAGTTTTGCTCACCGCCATCTTCAATGCAGCACTGAGCAACAACTTTTTCCCCCAATCCTGGAAAAGTGCAACGGTTATAGGTATTCCGAAGCCAGGGAAACCCAAGACCGAAGCCTCCAGTTATCGCCCCATCAGTCTCCTCAACGTCCTTGGCAAGATTTACGAGAGACTTATCTACAATAGATTAAAGAGCTTTGCAGACTCTAAGAAAGTCATACCTGACCAACAGTTCGGTTTTCGAACCAAACACTCCTGTGTACAACAAGTCCACCGTATTGTGGAAGACGTCAGTAGCGGCTTCCAATTCGGTTTTACCACGGGTATGCTCCTCTTCGACGTGGCGAAGGCATTCGACAAGGTCTGGCACAACGGCTTAATATACGAGCTGTACCAGTTGGGCGTGCCGGACCGTCTAGTACGCATAGTACGGGACTTTTTGTCGAACCGCTCCTTCCGCTACAGAGTCGAGGGCACACTCTCTGCCCCCCATCCCATACGAGCAGGAGTCCCGCAAGGCTCTGTGCTCTCGCCACTCCTATTCACGCTTTATACCAGCGACATTCCCCTCCATAGACGAGTTAAAAGCGCTCTATTCGCCGATGATACGGCTATCTACTACAAAGGTAGAACTCCCGAGGGAATTCACGACAACCCCCAATCCGCGGTCACAGCCCTAGGGCGGTGGTTCCGGAAATGGAGAATTGAAGTGAACCCCACCAAAAGCGCAGCCATTCTATTCTGGAAAGGCCTCGAACGCCCACGGGTAGCCCCCATCACCCTCTTCGGCAAACCCATTCCATGGGAAGAAAAAGCCAAATACCTGCGTGTGATCCTCGATCAACGCCTTTCTTTCCGTCACCACGTAAAGGCGGTACGCGCGCGAGCCGCCTTCGCGCTCGGTAGACTTCACAGCATGTTGAATGCACGAAGTACACTCTCATTGAAATCCAAGGTGAGGATTTACACGACGTGCATTCGACCAATCATGACATATGCGGGTGTAGTGTTCGCACACACTAGCAAGTCAACTCTCAACCCCCTGCAAGTGCTCCAAAGCCGGTTTCTCCGGAGAGCCACAGGTGCCCCGTGGTACATGCGTAATAGTCAACTCCACGTTGACCTCAAAGTCCCAACTATAAAACAGTTTTTGAAAAAACTGTCCAAACGTCATTTCGATTCTGCTGTAAACCACCCCAACCCCCTCGTCGTATCGGCTGCCCGATACACTCCTTCCCTTATCTCGAAGATAAGGCGTCCAAAACATGCCGTCATCGAACCGGATGACGACATAACGGTCCTCCAGGACGCCCGACAAAAATATACCAACACTACACACAACCGACCACTGTTCCGTCCTCGCCGGCGAGGCTCGACGCGAATAAGCCGTAATGTTCCCCCCCGACCCCGCCGCAAACGCCGGCCCGCGCCGAGCCAGACGCGCAAATCCCGCCCCCAAATAATATTTAAATAAAATTACCAGTCCAGTCCAGCTCCCTTGCTCGCGATCCAGCAACGCCCTAAGCCGAGGTTCGTACCCCACAGGGGGTGCCCTTAGCTGTGTTGCTTAGAAATAAAGTGCCTGGCTGGAGGCCTAGGTCTCGCTATTGACCGGTTAAGTAGCAAAAGTTCCCGGAACTCACGCTACGAGAGACAATACAAAAAAAAAAAAAAAAAAAAAAAAAAATCAGACAAAGAACTGTCTACAGAATCTGAGGTCGAAATTTTCTCATTAATAACTTCAAGCAAATTCGGAACACAAGGTTTAAAAAATAATAATATTGAGTTACCCTCATTTGCTGTAGTTCTATAAAAATACATGTATAAATACAACTATAGCCGTGGTGGCCGAGTGGTTCGAGCAGTTGCCTGCGACGCAAAGGTCGCAAGTTCGAATCCCGACTGTACCAATGAGTTTTTCTGAACTTAAGTACAGTGATTAGTCACACCACGAGCTTTACGGTGAAGGAAAACATCGAGAGGAAGCCTGCATACGTCTGAGAAGAAATTCAAAAGGCATATGTATAGTCGTGCTTGAGTAACGGCGATGGACTCGCCATCTGTCACGTCGGCACCTAATATACCTCTGGCGGAAAGTGGGTGTGTGGGTATTACCTATACACCTCTGCCTACCCCTTCGGGGACCCTTGTGGGAAGGCGTGAGGATATATTATTATATATTATTATTATTTTATAAATACAACTACCTGGATCAAATCGATCGGACGCTCAAGGACGGGAACGTTAAGAGTACTCGAAACCGACGAGCATGTATGAAGAGACTGATGAATGTGGACGAAGCGAAAGAGGTATGTAAGTCTAGAGAGAACTGGCGCTCTATAATCTCTGCCTACCCGTTAGGGACTTGACGTGATGATATGTATGTATGTATAAACCTAGTTAAGAGCCATGGTGATCGAGTACTGAAACAATGAGTTTTTCAAAACTTACAGTGATTCGTGACACACAAGGGAGAAAAAGTTTAAAGAGAGGTAGGGCATAACGGGTTTCCCGTTCGAATTCGGAGCTGCCCGACTGGGGCAGGACCTCCACCTTATAGTCATTAGGTAAATAACATTTTTTTTGTGTTGTGTTCCTACGCGGTGAATTAGGTTTCCAGTAATGAGCTCCGTGGGGAGGGGGAGGATTATTACATTGTGTTGGAAGCAGATGGATTAAGCCCATTATGCTGCCAACACAATATAAGTCTCCGAACACAGAGTGGCAACGCGCAAGTGATACTTCGGTATCGTAAGTGTAAATAGGCTACGGAAACCGTTTCCCATCAGGTGGGCCGTATGCTTGATTGCCACTATTGTTGTATAGAAAAGAAAAAAAAACACCACGAGCTTTACGGTAAAGGAAAACATCGAGAGTAAGCTTTAAAGCTTACTCTCGATGGTTTTTTATTTTTGAATTTCTTCCTTAAGGAAGAAATTCAAAAATATATGCTTGAGATACATTGATGGACTATCCGTCTGTCACAATGGCGCTATAATGAAAATTATCTCCGGCAAAAAGTGGATGTGTGGGTATTACACACCTGTATTCAGGGACCTGTACCCGTATATGAAGTACGTGGTTGAAGTAGCCTCCGAGTCAGGATTGCAGATACAAGTCCCCAGTTCACACTTATGTCTTTACTGAACTTAAGTACAGCAATTTGTCACAACACGGGCTTTATGATGAGTGATAATGTTCTTGGGAAAACGTGAGAATATGCCCGAGAAGTTTAAAGACGTATGTGAACGAAGGTCTGAGAACTGTGAGTGTGCAGAGTGAGAGTGACTGCAGAAAATCTTTTTCTACCACGTCGATCTGTCTCTTTTGTTAGTACCTAAAACATATTTCATTCTATTCTTCTTTTTTCTTCAATTCTATTTCATCAGGCTAACAAAGTACACCATTTAATAAAACCTCAATTAGTATCATTATTAAATATAAGAGTCGCGTTGACTAAGTGAGTGGTAGAGTATTCGCGTGCAACGCAAACACACAACATATAACACATGGAATCCCGACTGTACCAATAAGTTTATCTGAACTTTTGCTATAGTGAGTTATCATACCACGAGATCTACGAAAGAAAACATTGAGAGCCAACCCGCAAAAATTACAAAAGAAATTCAAAGATGTACATAAATATATGGTAGCGTTTAAGAAACGGCGATGAACCACCATCACGTTGGCACCAAAATATATCTCAGGCGAAAATAGGGTGTGAACTAGACACCTCTCCCTATGAGTACACCATGTGGGAAGGCGTTAAGATATGTATATATTATCTCTGCATTGTTAAATGTAGAGCCGTGGTGGCCGAAGTGGTTCGAGCAGTTGCCTGCGACGCAAAGGTCGCAAGTTCGAATCCCGACTGTACCAATGAGTTTTTCTGAACTTAAGTGCAGTGATTAGTCACACCACGAGCTTTACGGTGAAGGAAAACATCGAGAGGAAACCTGCATACGTCTGAGAAGAAATTCAAAGGCGTATGCATAGTCGTGCTGGAGTAACGGCGATGGACTCGCCATCTGTCACGTTGGCACCTAATATACCTCTGGCGGAAAGTGGGTGTGTGGGTATTACCTATACACCTCTGCCTACCCCTTTGGGGACCCTTGTGGGAAGGCGTGAGGATATATTATATATTATTTATATGACGTTCTTTTGCCATCATTGTTCAATAGTGCAAAAGAGACATATATGAAGTCAATACACATATATCGGGTGTAACTCCTCTGAAAGGGTCGTGATTCCTAACGCCACGAAACATAAATAGTTACTCTCAGTAGATAACTGAGCTCAACGACGATAAAACACAACTTCCTTTTACATAAATCTGAAACTAGTCCAACACAGAAAGTTTTCAGCGACTGTAAAAATTCGTTTTCCGTTTCAAGTTTGCGAAAGTTGTTCATTAAAATAACTAGAGGAGTGGCTGCTCAGCGGAATAACACAATTTGAAAAATGATTATTCTGACCTCCACTGCATAACTTTGTCGATTTCACTCCTATACTCTTTAGAAGTTCTACCCCCGTTGTGTTATGCTGCCAAATTATAGAGCTGTTCAAATATTTAGAAGTACTATGAGATGTAACGAGGGTTTGAATGTATTCAAAGCTCCTTAAAATGGTTATGCTACAGCATTTATTTGAACCTTTCTGCTTGCAGAAGTGAAACTTATTTACTATTCATATATTTTTTTATTAGGATTATGACGTGGGACGATGGATCTTTCATATTGAAATAATTATAACTGATAGAAATACATTTTGTAATCATTATTATTATCATTTCCAGATCTAGTGATGTTAGTTCAGTAGTAGTACAAAAAAATAAGGTGCCCTAGATTAAGATAACGTCATGCTATAGGCAGGTTTTATGGCTCGTTAACGTACTTCCATGTTTTATTGTCCACCGTTGTTAAGGAGCCAGGCTTTACGACCGTCACTAAAACCATCGCGGTCCATATAAATAGGTTACTTGCGATGAGCACAAAGTTTTTCCGTATCACATCAATATTTCATTCCCAAGGAAAATAAATTGTTAGGATTTCGTCTATTCGAGACATACAAGAGCATTTTATCCCTATGTCCTTCAGATTGTTAGCTGTATTATACCTTCTCCGATGTATGCATGCTTCCTAACAATGTTGTTTTTTTTTTCACCGAAAAGGTTGATGTGGAGAATCACATAATTTTAAGTCAGAAAGTCTACTACGATAACGACTAGTTTGATTTTTTTTCTTATAATATAATAAATAAAAACTTAAAATATAAATAAAAACTCAAGCAGATAAAATGCTTTGAATATACCTATAAACACACATCTGCTCTGCGGAAGCGCACACCGACGGTTTCCATGCAATTATGCGCAACCGTGTGTCGTCGGTGATGAAGAGAGTGCGCGGGAGCACCAATTGCATCCTGAATATTATAGCGCAGAAACCTAACTGCGCTATCCTGGGACACTGGGTGCACACACATGTATATGTGACTGGTGCCCAAGGATCTTGTGGAAGATGGAATTTCCGAATTTGGAGCTGCCCGACTTGGGGATGGACCACCACCTTATAGAAGTCCGTAGCCAAATAATACAATTTATTGTGTTATGTTCCTACGCGGTGAATAAGGTTTCCAGTAATGTGCTCCTTGGGGAGGGGGAGGATTGTTATATTGTGTTGGCAACGGAGGGATTAGGCTGATTATGTTGTCAACATAGTATGATTCTCCGAACACAGAGTGGCAGCGCGCCAGTGATACTTAGGTATCGTGAGCGTAAATAGGCTACGGTAACCGTTTCCCATCAGGTGAGCCGTTTGCTAATATTGTAGAATAAAAAAAAGCTACCTACGTTAGACGTTATTGTGTTTAAATTTTACTTTTATTTTGTTGATGCAAATAGTATCTACTAAATAGTTTTATAAGTTAAATCCTGTATTTACTAAAATTATGGATATACTCCGAAATAAAATTATTCTATTCTATAATTCTCACGGGATAGGCATGGAAAATAGAACGCCAGTTCTCTCTAGACGTACGGACGACTTCGCTTCTCCCGCATACATATTCGCCGGTTTTATTTACCCTTGACGTTCCCTAAATTAGGGAACGTGATCTTTATATACATATAAAGATCACGCCTTATTTCCTTTTAGCATAAAGTTTACATTGTTATGATTTTTCCTCACCCTAAATATTTGTTTTGAAACCTCCACGCAGGAAGTACCCAGGCGTAAATAATGCTTTAAAATTCCGACGTCCAAAATGGGAACCCATTTCCTTATAATTTAATGACTTTGTTTTGCTTTGGTGTTTTTAGATTACAATTCGACGCTCTTGTGACGCAAACTGGGTTGTAAGTTAATAATGAAACCCATCAAAATTAAAATTTTAAGTATAGGTATATTAAATGTGAAAGAAAGATTGAATGGATGGATTTTACTTCATCTCACCGGGAAGACTGAACGGAATAAGATGCAATTTGGTACAGAGATTGATGCCTGGACGTAAGATCTGCTGTGTTCCAGTAAAAAATTAAAGCTGGTAGTCAGATAAATCACTGTATTTAAGTTAATTAAGCCCATTGGTACAGTCCGCTGGAGATTTAACAGAAACCAAGATATTCTGATACATTTTCATAACTCAAACTAATCGGACCGGCGAACATGCATGAAGAGGCTGATGAATGTGGATGAAGCGAAGGAGGATTGTGAGTCTAGAGGGAACTGGCGCCCTACTCTCTCCGCTTACCCAAGAGGACCTCAGCTTGATGATATTATTATTTATTTTATTTATTTCATAATGTTGCATTAATATCCTCACTTATATATCTGAACTTAAGTACAGTGATTAGTCACACCACGAGCTTACGGTGAAGGAAAACATCGAGAGGAAACCTGCATACGTCTGAGAAGAAATTCAAAGGCGTATGTATAGTCGTGCTTGAGTAACGGCGATGGACTCGCCATCTGTCACGTTGGCATCTAATATACCTCTGGCGGAAAGTGGGTGCATGGGTATTACCTATTACACCTCTGCCTACCCCTTCGGGGATCCTTGTGGGAAGTCATGAGGATATATTATATATTTATTTATAATATCCTCACGCCTTCAACGCCACAAGGGGCCTTGAAGAGGTAGGCAAAGGTGTATAGGTAGTAATCCACACACCCACATGCCGCCAGGGATATATTTTACGTGATATCATACGTCACCGTTACTTAAGCACGAATATAAATTCGTTATTAAATTTCTTCTCAAACATATGCAAGTTACCTCTCGATGTCTTCTTTCACCCACTTCTTTCACACACTTTCAAGCTCGTTGTGCGGCTAATCACTGTACTTAAGTTTAGAAAAACTCATCGGTGCAGTCGGAATTTGAACTTGCAATCTTTGTGTTCAGGCAACTACTTGAACCATTCGGCCAGCACGACTTTATTACTGTTATTCCTATTAAGCTTTTGTAGCTTATAAGCATTTTAAACTAAAACCTGCACATGCATATTTTTAAACTTGCAGGTTTTTTTTGTGTGTTCACGCGTATTTTAGCCGGATTAGCCCAGGCATACTAAAGCTAGTGCTCAAATAAATAGGCTTTTGTCTACATCAAAGCACATAAACACTGCTCTGCTTTTGTTATTTAGAAAGGACCCGAGTGGAATTAACACTATCATGTTAAACTTCCCACGGTCGTACATAACTACAGTAACGTAGTCTGCCCAATGCAAATTAGTCGTATTTTACTTATAATTTACAAATGCTCGGTCAAAAGGGTCCGAAAGACAAATATTTGGAGAGAGCCTTTAGATTATCTACCTCTCTGCGTAAGCTTGCATTCAGAAGTTTTCGCAGCTTTGGGTTAAATACGAGCAGATGAGTTTTCGGTGATCAAATTAAAATGTTTAGGTGTACTTTACGAAATTAATTTGCGTCGCTAGTCGTATATTAATCCTTACTAATATTATAAATGTGAATGTAAGTTTGTTTGTTACGCTTTCACGTAAAAACTACATAGCCGATTATCATGAAAGTTTGTACACATATTCCTAGAGGTATAAGAAGTAACATAGGATACTTTTTATTGAAAAAAAAAAAAATTTACGACTGAAAAAAAGCCGGTTACTGATATTTTTTTATGGTGATGGCTTATACCCAGGATTAAGACCTAGGCTACATTTGAATCCCGAAAGATTCAAAGCTCTAATATTATAAAGGCAAAAATATGTATGTTGCTCTTTCCACGCGGGCGAAGCCGCTTGCATAAGCTAGTAACTTATATAAATAAATATTTATGCCGAGTGAGTGGCGAGTACATACAAGCCTTAGAATTTCTTCTCAAACTTACGCAGGCTTCCTTTAGTTCTTAAGTTCAGAAAATCTCATTGGTACAGTCGGGATTGGAACCTGCTCTTGGATCTTGTAGTGGATCTTGCTTGATCTTTGTATAACAGGCAATATGTTTATATAAATTTATTGGAATTATATCCGTATTAGAGCCGTGGTGGCGCAGTGGTTTGAGCAGTTGCCTGCGACGCAAAGATCGCATGTTTGAATCCCGACTGTACCAATGAGTTTTTCTAAACTTAAGTACAGTGATTAGTTACACCACGAGCTTTACGGTGAAGGAAAACATCGAGAGGATACATATATTAGGATGCATATGAGACAAAATTCAAAGGCGTATGCATAGTCGTGCATGAGTAACGGCGACCGACTCGCCATCGTTAGCACCTAAAATATATCTCTGGTGGAATGGGCTACTGCCTATACACCTCTACCTACCCCTTCGGGTACCCTTATACATGCCGCCAAAAAACAAATGCTATTTCGCGAAGGTGGGAAGACATTTCTTGTGTATAAGCTCTTATGTGTAAGAAAGATACTTACTTGTTTAAAAAAAAACAATGCCTCTCGTATCTCTTAAAAAAAACATTGCCAAATAAGAAAATGTATTTGCATTTCCATTTTGTAAGACAACATTACTGGTTCGTCGGATAAGATTATCTAATAAGTTTCCCCAAGTTGCCAACTATCACGAAACTTCCCAAATTTAATATCGGAACTCATTGGCCCGAAAAACAGGCCGTGGCTTTGAGCGGTAAGGTTCAGTAAATACTGCGTAATACTTTTTGAAACGAGATACTTTCTAATCTTTTACACGCAGGACTTACGGTTCTCACTTTGTTTTGGTTCCAGTTACAAATCCTCACTGACATACATATCTACCGGCTTGAACTGTGGTGAGCTACGCAGAGAGAGGACAGCGCCAGCTTTCTCTAGATCTATAGACCTCTTTTGTTTCGTCTAGTTAAATATAATAATAATAAGGTCCTGAAATACACCATAAAGTTAAACCACAGAAATCGCTACATAAGACAGGTCTTATGTAGCTGGGTAAAAGGAGTTTCTCTCAACAGCCATTAGAATCCGCTACTGGCACCTAAATTCAGGATATGTAATGGGATTTTATTAAAATTACCTTCTAGTGATGTCGTCCATTATATATGTATATATATATTATATACACTGCACAGTCGGAAAATTTGATGTCATCGAATATATAACAAAAAGATGACTGAATAACAATGAGTTGTTAAGTTTTGAGTGTTGAAATCTTATTTTCGCGTAAAAAAATAAAGTATCTATTATCTATTACTAATATATCTACTAGCTGTCCCCAGCTTAATGCGGGTGAAAAAGTTTATATTTCCTAAAACACGATCGCAGTGCCATCTATCGGGTTCAATTGTGAACCTAAGCCATGCTCGAATCCACTTGAAGACACAGATAATTTCACAACGAATTTAACAAAGAAAATATCGTTCAGTTTGCAAAATAAAAGTATTCTAAGCTATTCCTTTTAACATCAGCTATCTGCCAGTGAAAGTCCCGTTAAAATCGGTCGAACCGTTTCAGAGATTACCTGGAACATACAGTCAGACAAAAATTATAAAAACAATATTTTGGTGTATATACCGTGTATAAATATGCATTTAATAAAAAGTGGTTATTTTGATATTATAAACAGACACTCCAATTTTTTTTATTTGTATAGATATTTGTTATTTATAGTTAATAAAAAAAATCGGTATGAGTACCTTTTGCTCTCTTTAATTAATAATAATAATAATAATAATTTATTTATTGTTCTTTCACAACAAAATACAAAATACATAGGAACACAATTGACAAATTAAACGATAACAAAATCTTGTATTGTGAAAGACTGGTGCCTAAACTAGGCAAAGCCTGTATTTTAGGACACCAGGTCTCTACCCACGGCTTATGTTACCATCGTATTGTTGAAAAATATTTAGTTATAACAATATTAAGAACAAAATATAATGTTTAAATATACGAACAAAAAAATAAAAAACAAAAAGTGGAAAATAACCAAAAATATTAAAACTTAAATATTGTTATCATTTTAGTGTCTTTGGAGCTATTTGTTTTATTGCATCTTCATGAGGATATAGGGCGGTCCATGAGCCCAGCTCTTAAGTGTACGATGATCACGAGAGTATATTGACTCCTTAAAACTTCTGATGTTCAAATTTCTGAGACCTGCATATGCTGATAGTAATAATTCTCTGAACGAGATACATTTCAGTTCCCTCACCCATGAGAGGCTTTTAAAAGTTGGTGAGTTTCTAGCCCCAGGTCCCAGAGTTGCAACCGCAAACGCGGCCATTATGTAACCTGAGCCGAGTAAACTCAAGTAGTATTTGAAACATCAACTTTTACGTACACGATCGTGTTCATAAAACTCTCTCTTACAATAAAAATGTGAATTCCATAGAAGTTATTATTACTGTAAAATAATCTATAAAAACTATAGAAAATAGTACAATAAAATAAAATTGCTAGAACATCAACGGTTTATGCCACAACTGTTAAGGGTTGTAACAGACGAGATAAACATAACGATCTACACACTTATATTACAAGGGTTACCATTAAAACGCTGCTATTACAAGTTACGATCTTTTTCTTTCCCAAAACGGGTCCCAAATCTAATAAACACGCAATAATACTCAACGATGAAGGTGTTACAGTAATCGTTTCGATTCGGATTGAAACGATTTACAATCGAAACGAGACCTATTATACGCAGCACCTATTTTGCAATGATTGCTATCGTTGTGTCAGCTCCGTGTAAATACGACTGAGAAGAACGTGCATATTCGACGTTGATGCGATTATCCAATGCATACATTAACGTTTTTATATCTACCATAATAATGTATTCCTTGTTTAAAAATCCTTGTTGTGTGTGTGTTGTGATGTTGATTACACATACAATTTTGGTAACGAAAGAATTACGCGAATTGTACTCAAGATAATAATGTTTATTATTTTTAGCCGACTTTAAAACAGGAGGAAGTTTCTAAATTTTACCGTATAAATATATTTTTATGTGCATTCATAACATAACTATGACGTATGATGAAAAGAGCTGTGGTGGCCGAGTGGTTCGAGTAGTTGCCTGCGACACAAAGATCGCATGTTGAATCAAATGAGTTTTTCAAGTATAGTGATTAGTCACACCAAGAGTTTTACGGTGAAGAAAAACATTGAAAGGAAACCTGCGTACGTTTGAGAAGAAATTCAACATGGAGTTCTTCAAGAAGGGTGTGGAAAGATTCGTGCAAGGTCGGTCACATAAGCGATACTCTCAGTGTTGTTGCAAGTATCCATAGGCGGCGGTAACCGCTCACCATCAGGTGGACATGCGGTCCATTTTTGTGGTAAAAAAAAAACAAAATAAAAACGAAATTAAATCAAACTTATCTACCTATAGCCAGAATTCAAAGGTTCGCTAAATTCGAGCCCGGATTTAATCAGATAATGACATGATCATTGACCTGTTTTGAAAACAAAAATCCATTGTTTCGAAAAACAGGAAAATATCCTGTAATAGTTAATTTCCGGTAGGTTTCTTCCGGCTTTGGCCGTTTCGGCTCCTTATCAAAACTAAGGAAAGGAAAATAAACTGTCCACTGATTCCTAATACCCGAAGTTTTGATGTGAATTTGACATAACAAATGGCTCTCGGACGATAACAGACTTAGAAAGCAGTTTTTTACGTTAATTACTGTAATTAAAAACAACGACGAAATACTCTAGCGTCATGTTTCGGGAAATTTTATGTCTTTATTTACCAACAATAAGCTGTTGTATATAGCTTTTGAGTTTCTTGTCAAACGTAAGCAGGTTATCTCACGACGTTTTCCTTCACCGTAAATTTTGTTTTTGTGACTAATCACCGTACAAAAAGTAAAGAAAAACTTAATGGTACCGTCAGAATTCGTGCTTGCAATCTTTTTATTGCAAGCAACTACTCGAACCACAGAGCCTTTTTTGAGGCCTATAAGAATAATAAAATAAATAAATAAATAACCATGGGACAATTCCACACAAATTGACCTAGTCCCAAATTAAGCAAAGCTTGTGTTATGGTAACTAGTCAACGATATATTTGCTTATATAGATAGATATATACTTAAATACATAGGACATCCAAAACTAAGGTACAAATATTCGTGTCCATCACACAAATATCTGACCTCAGCGGGATTCGAACCCGCGACCTCAAGTTTCGCAGTCAGGAACTCTAACCACTAGACCAGACGGCCGTCATGAATGAATCTTCTAAACTAAATTATAGTGTTTAATGATGATGCGCGCTCTACGGTTACTAGGAATATTGTAAGAAAACTTGCATACGTTAAAGTTGAAATTGAAAGGCGAAGTCATGCTTGAGAGACGGCCATGAACCATCGCCATCTGTCATGTAGACACCTAAAATATATCTACAGCGGAAAGAGTTCTTGTTAAACCTCTGCCTTCGGGGTACCATTTGCAACGGCATAAATATGATTTTATAAAATCAAAATACTAGCATTTCTTTTTAATATATTGTTTTCTATTAAAGTATGTAATCTAGATCTTTATGAGTTCCGGAGATCAGACAAACTCCAAAGCGAGGCCGATTTATTCTGTATTTTTACTAAGGTTGCTCCGCCAAAACTCATAACAATGAGAATTCATTTACACGGTAACTTAATATTGTTAAGTCCACACACATATTTCATAGCACACTGAAACTATTTAAAATACCGTAAAGTAATATTCAACTGCTATGAAATATTCGCGCGAATTCCTGCAATATGAGATTTCATGTCATTTAGCGTAACGTAGCTGTTTTCTTTAGGGGTAATATGTTTTTTTTTACTTTACCGACCTCTTTTCTAGTAAACTATATACAATTTTAAGCCTTTGTTCAAAATTTATGACACTATAAATTTTGTTGCTGAATTAAGCAAAAATATATACAGGTAGTTGAGAAAATATTTGATTTCATAGTGAAAAAGAGATAAATACTGACGTATGATAATGATAAGTTGGTTTGTCCTATTCGGAATATGTATCCACTTCAGGAAACAACATGTTTTTAGCATCAAATCCATAGTTACAAAATACCGTCCAAAAAAATACATACATACATATAATCAAAGCCGTGGTGGCCGAGTGGTTCGATCAGTTGCCTGCGACGTAAAGGTCGCAAGTTCGAATCCCGACTGTACCAATGAGTTTTTCTGAACTTAAGTACAGTGATTAGTCACACCACGAGTTTTACGGTGAAGGAAAACCTACATACGTCTGAGAAGAAATAAAAAAAAAGGCGTATGTATAGTCGTGCTTGAGAAACGGCGATGGACTCGCCATCTGTCACGTTGGCACCTAATATACCTCTGGCGGAGAGTGGGTGTGTGGGTATTACCTATACACCTCTGCCTACCCCTTCGGGGACCCTTGTGGGAAGGCGTGAGGATATATTATTATTATATAATCACGCCTCTTTCCCGTAGGGGTAGGCAGAGACCACTTCTTTCCACTTGCTACGATCCTTACATACTTCCTTCGCTTCGTCCACCTTCATTATTCTCTTCATACATGCTCTTCGGTTTAGGGTACTCTTGACCTGACCTTTTTTCAAGACGTCCCTAATTTGGTCTCTAAAAAAAATGACAACATTCATAATGAACTGGCACTTACATTTTATCGACGACTACTTTCCTTATAGTCAATTTTAATGATAAAGAAACCACGAAAAGCGCTTAATGTGACCCTAGCTATCTTTATAAGTATTAAATCATGAGATTCCGATACAATAGAATATTTCCCGAAGAATAAATTTCCATCGAAGAGGGAATTATTAAAACGAAGCATCGCATAAAAATGTCGGGGCTATAAAGGGGTGTTCAACTCTGGTTGTCATCAAAGATAATAAAGGAGAAAATATCGTGAGAAATTAAAATGAGCCTCGAGCTTGGTCAGTGTAAACAAGTGAATGGGGGCGGGTTCGTAGGGAGGGCGGTTGTCGATAGAATAATACATTTAATTAATTGGCACATTTTTTTTCAACGTTTTTATAATTTATAATCTATACCCGATAGGACTCCGGGTTGGTACATAATAAAAGGAAGACTTTTCATTAATGTGCTTTCAACTCTTTGTTCTTAGCTTTGATAGTTATTTACTTCGAAATCATCATCAAATCAATCAAAGCTGCACAAAACAAGGGTAAATAAGAAATTTACAATTTTGCTCTGTCTTACCTCGCCCATCAGTAACTGTTAGTATTTTTACTTTCCAATGTTGTATAAATAAGAAATGGGACACAGTATATTGTAATGGAGAAACGTGCTTAATTACGTGCCTCGGCGTGATTACGTCTCGCTTTGATGAGCGTCGTTGGGCTCAGATGGAGCCGAGGCCGTTGGAAAGAATGAATCTATGTATTTTCTCATTTTACGACCACTAAACATAGAGGGACTTGTTAGTTTCCATGGATCTGAACGTTGACTGGACTTAGCATAAAGGTGGTCATGTACCTAATATTTACGGAAAACTATTATGGTGACAAGAGCCTTGATGGCAGAGTAGTTCGAATAGTTGCCTGCAACACCACAATTGCAAGTTCGAATCCCGACTATACCAATGAGTTTTTCTTAACTTAGGTACAGCCATTAGTCTTAGGTACAGGTATTAGTCACACTACGAGTTTTACGATAAAGAAAAATGCAGAGCAGAGAGAGCAGAGGCAGAGGAGGACAACGTTCCAACTACAGAGATCAAATCTATCGGACACTCAAGGACGGGAACGCCAAGAGTACTCGAAACCGATGAGCATGTATAAAAGACTGATGAATGTGGACGAAGCGAAAGAGGTATATAAGTCAAGAGAGAACTGGGCCTCTATTCTTTCTGCCTACCACGTTAGGGATTCGGCGTGATGATATGTATATATATTATATATACATAAATACATAGGACATCTACTGCACACAAGTGCCCCAATCCCGTTAAATTTTGTAAAGAATTCCCAAGTAACCGTTAATTTTCTTTTGTCAGATATCAAGATCGACATCACAACAAGTAGTGCTGCGTGACGCGACACGTGCACTAGCGGGGCGATATCGATGCGAGGTGTCAGCTGACGCACCCTCCTTCCACACTCAAGTGCGATCGGCCTACATACACGTTGTTGGTGAGTTATCATTTTTGTATACATCAAGAATGGCTGATGAATGTGGACGAAGCGAAAGAGTTATGTAAGTCTAGAGAGAACTGGCCCTCTATACTCTCTCTGCCTACTCCGTTGGTGCCTCGGCGTGATGATATGTATGTATGAAAGAATGGAAAATAAGCATACGGCCTGATGGAAAACAGTTACAGTAGTAACTGTTTACGCTCACGATACTGAAGTATCACTTGCGCGTTGCCACTGTGTTCGGAGTATAACTTGCGCGTTGCCACTGTGTTCGGAGTTATACTGAGTTGGTCAAATAGGCCAAATGTTGTACTGCCATTAGGCACCGGCGTGCAGAGAGAATATAGCGCCAATTTTCTTCTCTTTCGCTTCGTCAACATTCATCAGTCTCTTCATGCATTCTCGTCGGTTTGGAGTACTCTTGACGTTCCCGTCCGACGATTTGGTCTTTCTTTGCCTATTCTTGCACACACTTTCGCTTTGTATATCTGTTTCATCAATCTTTCTTCACGAAAATATAATAAATGATATAATTCTATGGCACAAGAAAGGCGTAAGAGAGATTATCAAAATTACAATAGTACAGGCTTTGCTTAGTTTGTCTTTAGGTTTGTGTGGAATTGTCCCGAGGTATTTATTTATTATTTTAAACTCTATTAGTTATATTACAGTAAATAAATAGTATTTTGGAAGCAGCCCTAACTTAAGGTCTTAATAAAAATAAGTAAGTTTGTATATAAGACGGGCGCATGATATTCCTGGGCACGATTTGCATATACATAAGAATGGGCCGCCTCGACCCGCGTGCCTCTCATATCTGGAGGAAGCAATAATGCGATAACATTCAGGGCGTTCTATACTTATTTTACTCTCGATAAACTGCTTTTTACCGGAAGAATATACGTATAAAATTGTATTTATAAAAGACAGATTAGCTCTGCATGATTGAAAATGGAAATTACTAGATACAATTAGATAATTACTTAACCATGTTGACGCTTGCGGACGGTTGATGATTGATAATCATATCAAAAGTGTATGTGATTAATAATCATAAAAAATATTATTATTGTTTATTATATAAAACTAGCGGTCGGTCCCGGCTTCGCATGGGTGGACATATATTTTTTTATAAAGAAAATATAGCCTACTAGCTACATAATATAGCTTTCCAATAGTGAAAGAATTGTTTGAATCGGTCCAGTAGTTTCGGAGCCTATTCAATACAAACAAATAATAATAATTATTATAGTATATGATGCGTTAACAATTGTCTTGTCAAAGGTTAGCAGAACGTTATTCAGCGAAGCTTGATATTTGGAATAATATAAGCACCTTTTTCTTTAAGGCTGTGGTGGCAGAGTGATTGAAATAGTTCCCTGAAAACCCAAGACTGCGGGTTGAAACCCTGAAACGGTATATATCAGTAATTTTCTTTTCTGACCTTAAGTAGATCTATTGCCCCACGAGTTTTACGGTGAATGACAAAATCGTAATGAAATGAGATGGTGACGGCCTTGCTATCTGTCACGTTACACTCTGCCTACCTTTTGGAACGAGGTAAATATATAAAAATTTATCAGTGAGGATAAGTTTCCTCAGTATAATATATGAGTAGAACCAATCGTTTTGAATGGCGCTGTTAATTCCCCGCTTGCCAGCGGCTGTTTTTTATATGCCGAAAGTTTTTCACTGACAAACTTTTCGGATAAAAATATATGTACATTTAGGTAGATTATTCCTTTTGATATGGTAATCGGCTGCGGCGCATGGCTAGGCAGTTTTAACTTCAGTACATCCGGAACCCGGATGTAGGGATGGGTCATGCTTACGGATATTTTGTCTCGTAAAACTACAAAACCCCGTCATCAGTTTTGAACTTAGTTGCAAGTCTATCATTTATTACAAGTGAATAGAATTCAGTGAATAATTGAAACAACACTACTTTATTGTTTCAATTATTCACTTTATTAGGCGAAGATATTTAAATGTATCTCTATAAGTTGTAGCTGAAGATCTTCCATAAGACTTTTTAAGTTGGAAGAGTGACGTAAAAAATACTAATAGCTATTAATAGATGTCGAATGTTTTCAACGTCACCTTGGAGCAAAAAGCTAATGAATAAATACAAAAAGAACCGTGATGGCCGAGTGGTTCAAGTGGTCACCTTCATAATCAAGATTGCAATTTTGTTGGGACTTGACATTTTTGTATTGCAGGCCACTCGGTCACCATGGCTTCAATACACATTTTATTAAATAGTGCCTGCACACTCACTCTCCACCGAATATATATTTTAGGTGCCAACGTGATAGATGGCAGCTCCATCGCCGTTACTCATGCACGACTATACATTTCATCTTAATGCTGGTTTCCTCTCAATATTTTCCTCCACCGAAAAGCTCGTGGAGTGATAAAACACTGTAAATAAGCTTAGAAAAAATTCATTAGTACAAGCGGGATTCGAAGTTGCAATCTTTGTGTTCTTAATCTTGCAATCAGGCGACTCGAACCACCCGGCTACCAAGGTTAAAAATAACTATAAGGTATGATGAACACTGAAAAGGCACCAATAAAATACCGCTACGAACGCGCTTCGACATCGATCCCCCGGGGAGCTTTAGGAACAATTCAAGTTAATAACTCTCAAAGGCATAAGCCTTAGCCTAAATTCACTCGATTCAGATTACTTTCCGCAGTTTGCGGCAGGGTTACATTTCTCAGAGTTGTAGAACCTTCTACGGATGTAGGTTGTACTGTAGTATTGTGAAGTAGATTGCATAGGTAGACACGTTCCAACTAACTAGATCAAATAGATCAGACGACAATCAACGGTCTGAATGTCAAGAGTATTGGAAACCTGCGAACATGTATGAAGTGACTGATGAATGTAGATTAGGCGAGAGAGGTCCACCATCGAAAGCACAGGCCTTAACCCTACAGGAGGTCCCCTTGGCAGTGTTTGCTTAGCCCTGGCTAGAGGTCTTTACGCTTCGTCATTGTTCGATTAGTCGTTTATAGAGAAAGGTATACTGGACTCCTATTGAGTTTCCATGTTATTGATAATTTAATGTGTCGCACGCTCCGCAGCTATAACTTGGTATGTTGGCAGGTTGGTTCGTGATTAGAAGTGGTTGGTTCTGGATTAAAATTTATATGTTTTTTTATCTTTTTCAATAGCAAGCTAATTGCCAGAAGCTTAAGGTTACCTACTAGAAATTGGTTTAAAGATGTGTTTTTTAAATTGCCAGTGATGATAAAGCCTGTGATAAATAAGTAATAATAATTATAATTGACGGCGTTTGATTACCAATATAAAATTGACTGATGAGTATTGCACGGACGACGGAAGAATAAGTCGTTAATTTGTTTAGCGTATGCTATATTTTGGATTTATATGGATGTTTTATATGTGAACTGATTAACATTCTTAATGTAAGATAAGCTCTTACGTACATATGATATCAAATGCTTCGGAGTACTTCTTGAAACGTATTTGAACCATGATATGCAATAACAAGTCAATGCACCTATGTATGCGACTAAGGACTAGTATCCATGCCACAAAAAAAAAAACAGTACGACAAACTTGTACGCCACTTTTAATCGTAGGTCACAATATAGAATATACTTATATTACGAATCTGTCTAAAATAATATAATAGTAAAATATTGTCAAATTACAAGACTAAAATAATGTAACTTGATATTATATAGTACTAATTGGCTGGCGGACTCATTCACATTATGTATGCCATGTCAATTTAGCGTCGCCTGGGGGCGTCCCTGTTACATGCACCGCGAGTACATATAAGATAAATTAATTGATGACGTCATTTACTATGGATGTAGACGAAATTATTACCAAATACCGTGCACAGAAGAAGAATTAGGAGAAGAACTTTACTATATTTTATAGCCATGTATGTTATACCTATACACCTCCGCCTACCCCTTCGGGGACCCTTGTGGGTCATACAACCACTTTCTGCTAGAGATATATTTTAGGTTCTAACGTGGACAGATGGCGAGTCCGTCGCCGTTACTCAAGCACGACTATACATACGCCTTTGAATTTATTTTCAAACGTATGCAGGTTTCCTCTAAATGTGCCCCATCACCGTAAAGCTCGTGGTGTAAAATCTTATACTACTACTCTAGTCACTGTACTTAAGTTCAGAAAAAGTCTGGTACAGAAAGGATTCGAACCTTTGTGTTGCAGGTAACTAGGTACTCGAACCACTAGGCCACCGCGGCTATCAAGATGAAACACATTACATTTGCAGCTTGCAAGTACTTATATATAGATTGAGGATTCGAACCCCGACTATCCCATGTTTTTGTCATGTTTCATGCACTTGAGTGCAGTGATTAATCATACCACGAGTTTTATGGTGACATCGGGAGGAAAACGTTTTAGAAGAAATTCGTTTATAAAGTTAGGATTGAGAGACAAGGATGGACTCGCCTATATCCATCTCCGGCAAAATGAGGGTATTGTTACACCTCTGCCTACCCCTTCAGGGAGTGTGGTAAGGCATTATATATATTTAAAAAAGACACAAATTATATGAAAAGTTATCTCATTGTTATTACTGCACTCCATTCACTGCAAATGAGAAAACATTTTTGAAAACAACGGGCGCTAACTCCACAAGTCTCAGTCAGGTGCCGCCCGCTTCCGGCGGAAGTGGCGGTAACGGCCTACTTCCGGCACGTCGACGCCTCGAGCCTTTGGCCTCACTACACGAGAATTAGGTATTCTTTTCTTTTGAAAGGTGTCAATGTTGTAAACGCGAAAGTTTACGCCTTAACATGATTTGCGTGCAAGATAAATGTTGATGTATTTAGTATCACTTTTGTTGTTTATGTTTCCGACAAATAAGCATGTGGTCCGCCTGACGGTAAGCGGGTACTGCTACCTGGCAACACCAATGGTGTTTCTCGCAATCGCAGAACTCTTCACACCTTCAAACTAAAAAATCCTCTCGCAATCCCTCAAGGGTCCCCGAAAGGGTAGGCAGAGGCGTATAAGTACTATCCACACACGCACTTTCCCCTACAGATATATATTATACGCTAACGTGATAGATGGTGAGTCCGTCGCCGTTTCTCAAGCACGACTATAGATACCCCTTTGAATTTATTCAAGCATATGCAGGTTTCCTCTCGTTGTTTTCCATAACCGTAAAGCGCATTGTGTGATTAATCACTGTACCTAAGTTCAAAAAAACTCATAGGTACAGTCAAAATTTGAACTTGCAACCTTTGTGTTGTAAGCCACGTTTCAACCTTTCAGCCTCAGAAAGAAAATAAAGTTTTTTTTCATTCGCAATAAACAATCTTTGACTTAAGTTAAATTATTTATTAATATTTTAAATGGATGAAACTTTGTAGGCTCAAACATAATTAATCTGTACTAATGAGTTTGTTATGAACTCTAATAATGTGATTTATCACACCACGAGTCGAACATTACGGTGCAGGTAAATATCGAGAGAACTTGCATACGTTAAGGAATAAATTCAAAGTCGTATATAAAGTCGTGCCCGAACGCCTCATTAAAAGCGAAACATATCCTAAACATAACCTGCGAACATAGTGTTCATACATTTTCCTACTCTCTTTGGGATGGAGAAATACTAAAATAAAATAATGAAGTACCTACGTAATTTTTAATAGAGCTGAACTCCACTGAAGACGATAAAACTTCTAGCATACAGCACTGAATAACCATAGAATTAAGCAAAGACGGTGCCAAATCTTAATTACTTGCGGGGTCCGACCTAGAGGCGGCTTTGTATGTCTAATTTGAATATAATAAGCCCAGTTCGACCGAGGTCAAAGTACAAGTCAAGAATAAGGGTCGAGATACACCAGAGATGCTAGGTTAGGTTAGTATCGGCTAGGTTATTTGATCTCAAAGGAAAGCTTATTTATTTTTTCTTGATGCTTTAGTTAGGTTAGGTTAGGTATGTACTAGGTCATTATTCTTGTGTTATAATAATAATAATAATATCCTCACGCCTTCCCACAAGGGTCCCCGAAGGGGTAGGCAGAGGTGTATAGGTAATACCCACACACCCACATTCCGCCAGAGGTATATTAGGTGCCAACGTGACAGATGGCGAGTCCATCGCCGTTACTCAAGAACGACTATACATACGCCTTTTGAATTTCTTCTCAGACGTATGCAGGTTTCCTCACATGTTTTCCTTCACCGTAAAGCTCGTGGTGTGACTAATCACTGTACTTAAGTTTAGAAAAACTCATTGGTACGGTCGGGATTCGAACTTGCGACCTT
>JACCPG010000013.1:24614-99708 GCA_016069955.1 Drepana arcuata
ACAAATACAGGCCGGTATTGCTTTTAAAGTCAAATTCAGAACGATTTTACGATTCATTATTAATTCCATAATGAGAAAGGTCAGATTGAATCGCTTTACGAAACCTACAACAAACAACATAATTTAAATTCACATAAAATCCAATTTGGTCTTCAAAGAGAAGGAAGTGTCCAAACATAAATCTGTTACAGCGTTTCAAAAAACACAAAGGCTGTTTTGAGTTCATTGTATGTTTGCGAAAACGTATTTTAAATGAACATGTCAGGTATCGCCATCATTCACGTCCGCTTTTGATAAACATCAGGCGGTTATTTTTCCAACGCCTCTAGGGGCGCAATTGGCTCGTTACGTGCCATAAGCAATCGTCTAAGAAAGAAGGGCCGAACGTGACCCAATACGAGGACCGGCGTGATACTTGGACGTTATCAAATTTATTCAATACCTTTATTGAGAAAGAGGCGGCCTCAATGAGACAACAGTTTTACAGACAATACCAAATTAACCCTATAAACAAGCAAAAGATTATGTGACTTATAAAGAGGAGGCAAGTGTAATGAAATGACATACAATAATTTTGGATTACAACACCTCGAGCATGTGATCAAAGGCAAGCATACATTACATTGATATATATGTACATCAGCAAAATACTACTTACTTGATTTTAGTAAGTATTGCATGCATCAAAAATGTGCTGTCCCACCCAGCTTCGCTGGGTGAAAAAGTAAAATTTGCTAGAACACGATCGTAGCACCACCTATCGGGTCCAATTCTGAAGGCACAGAAAATTTCATTAAAATCGGTCCAGCAGGACGTTAGGACTCCAGAGACAAACACAAACAGGAAAGATATATATATATATATATATATATATGTTACATATATATAATTATGATATATATATATATATATATATATATATATATCATATATATATATATGTAACATAATTAGTAGGTGTAGGTGTAGGTGGCGCTACGATCGTGTTCTAGCAAATTTTACTTTTTCACCTTTTTATTTTATACATATAGTCCATTTAATTATGCCCATAGTTTACATAGCATCATACAATATTGAGTATTAGCATATGTAGGCTATTAAATCAATATACAATTAAATCAAATTAACATGAGTGAAACCTTTATTCAAAGTTAATTTATTTCATAAGCAAAAATATTAAAGAATAAAAAATTTCATCACAGACTATAATTGAGTAATCATCAACCAATGAAATTTTACATCAGACGCCTCGGCTTTCGGCTTATAGTATCTAAGTTACCATTAATTTGAGTTTCATCTTATCTTTCTACTTATCCTTGGAATTTAATTAAATCTGAATGCCGAAGCTGTGTAGTCGTAATTTTTATTCATGCAAATAAAATATATTATGTCGCAACCTAATAATATGAAGAAGTATGTAAAATAATTTGAATTAACCAATTTAATATTTATTTTATTTATTACTCGGTGGGGTAGAGGTGTTGGCGTTGGCACCTAATATACCTCTGGCGGAAAGTGGGTGTGTGGGTATTACCTACATATCTCTGCCTACCCCCTCGGGGCCTTTGTGGGAAGGCGTTAATATTTTATTGATTATGGTTACATTTAAGTCATAGATATGTTCAAATTGTATTAGAGATATGGTGAAACAAGTATCATTTATATAACATATTGTCAGATC
The DNA here is from genome assembly GCA_016069955.1 of Drepana arcuata. NCBI lineage: Eukaryota > Metazoa > Arthropoda > Insecta > Lepidoptera > Drepanidae > Drepana > Drepana arcuata. The sequence goes on from JACCPG010000013.1 coordinate 26,296, forward strand.
ACCGTTGTCTCACAACATACGTTCGTAATAATCAGGATAGAAAAGGAATTCGTTGTTTAAGACATCCGCGGTTTGAAGCTGCAATCTTGGCTATTTTGCCATCACGGCTATATTTCTTAGCACCTTATTTGTGTAAGGAAGTCTATTACAACTTATATAACGGTATTTCTATGTATTGGTTTGCAAAACCCTCGACCTAGTAAGGCTGAGGTCGATACGCCGAATTTCTTCTAATACCTCACATATTTAAGTGAGCACGTGTTTCCACTTCAAAACACACTTGTTATTTCAGAAGCCTTATTTTTCTTTGCTTAGTTTAGGTTTTGGGCTAAGTCAGTTATAAGTTAGGTTTAGTGAGGACTCATAACATCATATTTTTTTGTCAAAGAATAAGATCCGATAAGCTGTTCTACTGTTCCCCCATACTTAAGTGCTAATGCTGTAACATAATAATATTGTTATTGTATACCTAATGATTTGAAAAGTTTAATGGTGTGGACCATGAGACTATGGAGTTTCTTGCCGGTTCTTCTCCATGGAAACGACCAACCCGAACCGTGCACATTTTTCGACGTTTTATAAGTGCCCATCTAGTCAGTCTATGTGAAATAAAAATATTAAAATATAGATTTTGATAACTTTTAAAAATACCTCGGGAGTATTGACATTACCACAAATTAAGCAAAACTTGTGCAATAGAAACTAGACCACGATGTAATATAAAATATAATATATCCTCACGCCTTCCCACAAGGGTCCCCGAAGGGGTAGGCAGAGGTGTATAGGTAATACCCACACACCCACTTTCCGCCAGAGGCATATTAGGTGCCAACGTGACAGATGGCGAGTCCATCGCCGTTACTCAAGCACGACTATACATACGCCTTTTGAATTTCTTCTCAGACGTATGCAGGTTTCCTCTCGATGTTTCCTTCACCGTAAAGCTCGTGGTGTGACTAATCACTGTACTTAAGTTCAGAAAAACTCATTGGTACAGTCGGGATTCGAACTTGCGACCTTTGCGTCGCAGGCAACTGCTCGAACCACTCGGCCACCACGGCTCTGATATATATACGCATCATAATCAGTCTGGCTCAATTCTAGCAGTAAGTACTTGAGTTCAAGATTCGAGTGTGGGTTGGTAGTGTCAGTAGAGTGACATCCAACCCTTAGGGTGCGGGTATATATAAAAATGTTTTTCTATTTCCCGATACAATGCCCTGTAATGGAAATAGTACCAAAGCTTATAATAGGTAGAGATTAAATATTGATATATCTAACATGATTTTGAATCGGCAACTCTTGGTTACTGGCAACTCTCGGCTAGCCCCTTGCAATAACAATTCAACAAGATAACATTACACGTACCGCCAAGGAACAAAAATGTTCGCTTTCGTTAAAAATAGTCTTCACGAAAATAGTATAATTGGCTTACATAAACCTTTGTTATTTAATCATGTTAACAAAAATAAGTTAAGTTAAATGTGATTTACCTTTTATAACGGTACAAGATAATTTAATAATGAACTGTAATCAAGTTCCCAAGAAAAATAAGGATCTACAAAACACGAAGAGAACTTTGTGGTATTGTTTTTATATTTAATAAAACATTGCAAATAATAACAATATTGTATTCATTCCGTAAACAATACGGAAATTGTTAAATTAAGTTATATTCATATTATGTTCACGCTTCAGAGATATATTTTTGCTAGATGGCGAGTCCGTCGCCGTTACTCAAGCACGACTATACCACTTTGAATTTCGTCTCAAACGTATGCTAGTTTCCTCCTGATGTTTCCTTTCACTAATCTTATCACTGTATTTAACTCTTGAAAAATTCATTGGTACAGTCGGAATTCAAATTAAAACCAGCAATATTTGTGTTACATGCGACTAAACGAACCACACTGCCTTAACTATGTGTACGTTGTTCTTTATCTAGATTAAACATGTAAACATGAAGGTAGTAGGTATTCTATACCAGTACCTATTTCCAAAGTACGAGCTGTGTGAATATCCAGTAAAATATTCCTGTAAAATATTCCAGTAAATTTCTCTTGTCCACAGAATTGCCACCAGATAAGCCTGTAATAAAGGCAGAAAAGGGCTGGTATGCATCAGGCGACTCGTTGCGAGCGCAGTGCTCCTCTCCGCCTGCTGACCCACCAGCCAACCTGACCTGGCTACTCAACGGACGGGATGTAAGTGCTTCCTAATAACCAATGACTGATCAGAGCGTTAATTTTAGGTGCCAACGTGACAGATGGCGAGTTCACCGCTGTTACTCAAGCACGACTATGCATACGTCTTTGAATTTATACTGAAACGTATGCAGATTGCCTCCTAATCTTTTCCTTCGCTGTAAAGCTCGTGTTATAACTAATCACTGTTCTTAAGTTTAGAAAAGGTAATACCTACACACCCACTTTCTGCCAGAGATATATTTTTGGTGCCAACGTGACAGATGGCGAGTCCGTCGCCGTTACTCGAGCACGTCTTTACATACGCCTTTTTTATTACTTCTCAAGCTTACGCTTCTATCATACTTAGATATATAAAATAAAATATACTTAGATTGTGTGTATATTGATATAAAGCACCAAGTTGCTGAGATCACAGCTAAGCGAATTACACAACACATTTATGTTGAGTACGATTGAATTGAACCGAGCAAAATATTGAATGGCGCTCCTTCTGCCGCGAGAATCGGATTGTGTTCACTCAAATATTGATGTCTGTGTAGTTGATACTGAGATGTACGAGTGCTTACACGAGTATTCAATATTTCTAGTGTTGGTTATTGTTCCATAGACTTGAGGAAAATGTATCATTGTTTTAAAAGTTACATAAATACATATAGGCAGATAGAATAGAGCGCCGGTTCTATCTAGACTTATTATAAAAATAAAAATGTTTTATTTTTATTAACAAATGTTACATAGCAAACGTTTAGTGATGACAAGTAATTCCTGCAGCAGGTTGTCAACGCTCTTCCAGACTTACATACCTCTTTCACTTTGTCCACATTCATCAGTCTCTTCGTACATGCTCCCCGGTTTTGAGTACTCATGACGTTCCCATCCTTGAGTGTCCGATCGATTTCATCTAGGTAGTTGGAATGTGGTCTTCCCGTACCTCTTCTTGCACACACTTTCGCTTTATATATCTGTTTCGTCAATACTTCTTCACTCATGCTCTATTTTAAAAATTCAATATATGATTATAGATTTAAAACTATATCAACACCTAGTGTTGCAAGTGACCATGGCAGCGATAATCACTTGCTATTAGGCGGGTAGCTTGCTTACTTCACGCTTTAGTGGCAAGAACAGCAAAAAAAATATGAAAATTAAAGAAAACGAAATGGACAATCTTAAACCCTTCGATATTATGAAAGCGTAACAATAATCTAGAAAAATTAATTAAATTTGAGTGTCTGTTTGTAATATTAAAATAACAGCTTTTTAATAAATGCATATGGATGTATACACTATTTATATATTTTGTTTATTTGTTTAGATAACATATTTTAAAATTTTTGTCTGTCTGTCTGTTTGTTCCGGCTAATCTCTGAAATGGCTGGACCGATTTAGATGTGACTCTCTGGCAGATAACTGATGTAAAAAGGAGTAACTTCGGCTACTTTGTAAATAAAACTGTGGTTCCTCTGCCAGTGTGAACCTTAAGTACAATGACATATGTTGAGATCTACGGCACGTAGACGTAGACGTATATATTTAAATTAGTGCCAAAGAGTCCGGGACAGACTCACTGTTATTATATATATGTTAATTATTGTAATTGGTCAAATCGTTATAGTTAACAATAAATAAATAAATAAATAAATAAATGCTTGAGTAACGGCGATGGACTCGCCATCTGTCACGTTGGCACCTAATATACCTCTGGCGGAAAGTGGGTGTGTGGGTATTACCTATACACCTCTGCCTACCCCTTCGGGGACCCTTGTGGGAAGGCGTGAGAAATAAATAAATAAATAAATAAATATATCTTACATGTACGAGAATATATTATATCCAACCAAAAATTATGTTTTACCCGTTCCAAGGTACTTACGTAATATATGTATATGGGATTTGTATGGGATGGAGTGAAGATATCTTGTTTAGCATTTGAAATCTATAAAATTTGATGTTCCTGTAAAACATCCCTACTATATAATATATAATCCTTACTAATATTATAAATGTGAATGTAAGTTTGTTTGTTACGCTTTCACGTAAAAACTGCTTAACCGATCGTCATAAAACTTTGTACATATATTCTCGGAGGTATTAGAAGTAACATAGGATACTTTTTGTTGAAAAAACGTAGTTTTTTACGAAGGGTAAAAAAGCTGTCTACGCCGACGAAGTCGCGAGCACAGCTAGTAATATTATAAATGCGAAAGTAACTCTGTCTGTCTGTCTGTTACCTTTTCACGCCTAAACAACTGAACCGATTTAAATGAAATTTGGTACAAAGTTTGTCTAGAGCCTAAGGAAGGATATAGGCTACTTTTTAATGCGAATAAGTGTTGTTAGGGTAGAAATAGGGGATGAAAGTTTGTACGGAAGATTCGTAATATTTTAAGCTAGAAGCTTGAAACTTATTATTTATGCTCTTGATTACATATACATTAATGTGACATTCAAAGTTTGTATAAATTTTACCATTCAGGGGGTAAGATAAAAATAGGGGATGAAAACAATGATTAGATGAAAAATTTAAAGTGCTGTCCAATGTCACTTCCACGCGGACGAAGTCGCGAGCACAGCTAGTTATCACATATTTACAACCATGGATGTATCTGCGGTTTATGTGCTTTTGCGACAGATTTACTAAAACCCAGCCTAGCTCCAAGCTGTGAGCTTGTTTTTACCAATTCGAGCGCAAAGTTCTTTGTGCTGTCGCTCGGAGCGTCCGAATGTTACAAAATTACGAGCAATTTCGCTTTTAATATCGTAGCGAAAGAGTTGGTTTTGTGAACTCAATAAATTATGGAAATGGCACCTATTATCAACATGTGAAAGGATAAAATTGTGAAACAATTATTTTACTTCACTGTTATTGTTTAAAATTTGATTTTGATACCAACACAATATATCTCATACTAGCGTCCCACCCCGGCTTTGCTCAGGTACATTAATCATTAGACTCGCAGCCAGATTGACATTTTTCAACTTTTCCAATAACTACTACAATAACTATCACCGTATTTCAACCAATGTATACAATAGCTTATCAAACTATTACGTGATTCACTGTCTACATTCGGTTTTAAAACTTGCAATCTATGCGATGCAGGTGACTTTCTTATAGAGGCGGTGAATGTTTATTTTTTCTTCATACTAAAGAAGAACGAAAGTTTTTACTTTCGTAATAAGAGTACCTAGTTCTAAAATCGTTTGTAATATCCAACAAGTACATATCGTAGCTAATAACGGTTGCGAGCGCAAGTTGCAAAGCTTCCCGAAGTATCAGTGTATACTCAGCGCAACTCCTGAACCAATATGCAGCGGACTTCAAAGCGCAAATTAATAACAGTGCAACATTTAATTAGCTACATTATACTCGATACTACTTAAATCGGACGTATTATAAACGCTTACTTCTATCTACCTATCTATCTATCTACCTACCTATCTATCTATCTATCTATCTATCTATCTATCTAGCTATCTATCTATCTATCTATCTATCTATCTATCTATCTATCTATCTATCTATCCATCTATCTATCTATCTATCTATCTATCTATCTATCTATCTATCTATCTATCTATCTATCTATCTATCTATCTATCTATCTATCTATCTATCTATCTATCTATCTATCTATCTATCTATCTATCTATCTATCTATCTATCTATCTATCTATCTATCTATCTATCTATCTATCTATCTATCTATCTATCTATCTATCTATCTATCTATCTATCTATCTATCTATCTATCTATCTATCTATCTATCTATCTATCTATCTATCTATCTATCCATCTATCTACCTACCTACCTATCTATCTATCTATCTATCTATCTATCCATCTATCTACCTACCTATCTATCTATCTATCTATCTATCTATCTGTTACTTTACTTCAAAAACATAACTTTTTTTTAATGTAACAGCAATGTGCTGCTTTAAATTTGGTAAATAAAGGAAATCACTTGCACATAGGCCAGGGGCTGGGGCACCTTTAGGGTCCAAATGGTCGCGGGTTCGATCTTATCATTAATGTTCCTGGTAAATCTGTAATAAGCCATGTTCATATTATGATTCCTTTATGTAAATTTTTTCGATGACTCTTTATCTTCACGCCATCCCAGAAGGATCCCTGAAAAGGTCGACGGAGGTGTGTAAAATACGTTATTTTTGTTGGATATATATTTAAGTGCCACCATGACAGAGATAGAGAGCGCCGTTTATAAGCTAATAATAGAAAATACTATTAAATAGATCACGAGCATTACATTAAAGATACCTGCATGAATTTGAGTAGAAGCTCAAAAGTGTGTACATACTGCCGTGTCAAGCACGGCGGCCAATCTCACATCTGTCATTCTGGCACCTAAGTTTATCTACGGCGTAGAATCTTACGACACATGAAACCAAACAATAAAAATACCTCTCTTAGAAAACGTAAGGACCACTTGGTATTAAATTCTGTAACGCATAAACTCATTACAATTGTGACATTTGCTTAGCTATGTAAAACAAAACGTGGCTTGTTTGAGATCTGAGGCCAATGTAACGTCGGAACGTAATTAAATGTCAGATTCCTGTCGGGATCAAAGGTTTAGTAGCTAAGCCTTACCTCTGGATGGGTTTTGGGGTGCTTTTATTTTTAGCATGGGCGACATTGAGTGGGCTTCTTTTGTGTTATATTGATTGGTAACAATGGAGCTGATTGTTCTAAGACTAAATTTAAAAAGTGAATAATATTATTTTAAGCCGTGGCAGCCGAGTGGTTCGAATAGTTGCCTACGACACAAAGATCGCAAGTTTGAATCCCGACTGTACCAATGAGTTTTTCTGAACAGTGATTAGTCATACCACAAGCTTTACGGTGAAGGAAAACATCGAGAGGAGACCTGCATACGTCTGGGAAGAAATTTAAGGGCGTATATACATACGCACGACTATACAATATATCTGTAGCGGAAAGTGGGTGTGTAGGTACTACACCTCTGCCTACCCCTTCGGTAACACTAATGGGAAGGCGTGAGGGTATATTATTTATTGTATCGTTTCTAAGAAAAAAACGGTCAGTATACTTATATTCAAATGGCGAACAAACAACGAGCATAAACAAATGTATAAAACCTCTGTTAGCATATCCTAGCGTGGCGGCGCTTTAAAGTTGTTTGCGTTGTTTACAACTTGCCAAGTATTGAAGTGGCATATGAAAGGAAATTGATTACATCTGTGTACGACATGAATATCAATGATATTAATACGATACGTTGCTGCGTGCTCCGCATTGGAATCACAGTAAAATGTATTATTCAAATTGAACGGCTGTGTGTTAAAATTAGTGATGCCTTTGTAACTGCAAGACTGAATATGTAGCCACCAGATGTCACGGCACGTCCTCTTTGATTCAGCTGATTAATTCCCAAGGGAAGACATGCGTGTAACATGATTTTATAATCATATGAATCATGAATCCGTATCTGAGCCTACGTGCATGGAAAAAAATATTAACATCGATTCATTAATTTAATTTAAATTATTACTATCTAATATAGAAGCCGTGGTGACCGAGTGGTTCGAGCAGTTGCCTGCGACGCAAAGGTCACAAGTTCGAATCCCGACTGTACCAATGAGTTCTTTCTGAACTTAAGTACAGCGATTAGTCACACCACGAGCTTTACGGTGAAGGAAAACATCGAGAGGAAACCTGCATACGTCTGAGAAGAAATTTAAAGGCGTATGTATAGTCGTGCTTGAGTAACGGCGATGGACTCGCCATCTGTCACGTTGGCACCTAATATACCTCTGGCGGGAAAGTGGGTGTGTGGGTATTACCTATACACCTCTGCCTACCCCTTCGGGGACCCTTGTGGGAAGGCGTGAGGATATATTATTATTATTATATTATATATATATATATATATATATATATATATATACATACATATATATAAATACATATCATCACGCCAAGTCCAAAGGGGTAGGCAGAGGGAGCAGAGCGCTAGTTCTCTCTAGACATACATACCTCTTTCGCTTGATCCACGTTTATCAGTCTCTTCGTAGTGCTCGCCGGTTTCGAGTACTCTTAATCATTCAGTATACCCATAAAATATCGCTACACGATATAGCAATGTGAAGCAAAGATGACTTGATATAATACTTAGCTTAACATTTGGTATGTTAGATTAATTATAATAGTATCTGGATAACCAAGTTTTGTTCCGTATCTTTCTTTTGCTAAATCGTGTTAGAAGATCCAGAAGGCCTCGGTTCGAGTATAGGTGTCTCCAGTCCAATATTTTTCCTTTTTCTTCCAAGTTCCTTATTTTGTGAGAAAAGCTATTATTAGTAGGTATATTTTCCAAATAAACACGAAATAAAATCACCAAGCTTTAAAAAAATAATACTGTAGTTACATTAGTAAAGAAATCGTTTTTCGCTTTTGTTTAATCTAACCTACAAAACAGTCCCGACAAAAATGTCCAAACAAATACGGCTCTAACAAACACTGAGTTAACACGTCGCGGTGTCAACACGTCTCCCGCCATGGCTGACGTGACAGCGACGGCGGGCGTCTGTCGACAAAAGGCACAATAAAATTTCATTTGGACTGCATGACAGAAGAATCAGTGCTATATATCTACGATTGTACCAATACTTATAATTCCTTCCGTTTTAAGCTTTTGGCTATACATATCGTACTTTGTTATCAACGCTACCAACATATCTGCAGATGCTCATTAATGCTTCATGAATACATTGATAAACAAATATTAAATTAACACAAAAACATAGGTAATACAAAAAACGAATTTACTCGTCAATAACCACTTAGTTCACGGTTGTCACCCCCAACAGATATTTTCTTGTCTGAGTGCCCCGCAAACAAAGTGCTTGTATCATAAGTGCGGTGTTTGTTTACAAGTTTTCGGATAATTTGTCCTGGAATACTGATATTGCCCTTCAAAAAGTATATTTTTAAAGCCATGTTCATCGACTGGTTAAGGTTGCCGCTTGCTAAATAAAGGTTACAGGATCGAACTCGGTGTTCTGTACCGATGAATTTTCGGGACATAAGTACAATTTATCACACCGGGAATTTTGGTGGTGAAGGAAAACATTTCAAGGTAATTTCTGTACGTTCAAGAAGAAAACTCACTACATGTTTTGCGCTGTAAGCTGCTCGAACTAGTAGGTTTCAGCTCAATTAATTAAATGCAATGCTTATTCATTTGTTTCTGCATTATATCGATGAAGAGAAAACGCGAGCGTATTAATTTATGCTCTAATCGCCTGATAGGACATAAGCCCCCATTACCAGGGGATTCGCCCCAATTTGTGAGGGATTAACGACGGTAAGGATACAATCGGTTTGTTTGATGAACTTATAAGTATGTATATTGTACCTACTGACGGTCACATCAGAAAAATACAGACAGATTTCTATTAACTTTATTCTTTCGTTGGTACGGAAATTCGCAGTTAAGTAGCAAATACAGGAACTTGATGATACATGACATCTCATATTACGTGCTCCTATTGGAACGCAACGCTAGGGATGTCACTTAGCCATTTCCAATCCTCGTTCCTGTCTAGTTCTTGTTTTAGAACTCTATGGCTAGTAACTTACAAAAGTTATTTCAGGTTTTTTTACCTTTTGTAGGGTTTAAAGCTGACATGAAACGTAAATTTATTCAAGAAGCTTATTATACAACATCCGATTATTTGAATGATGGCCATGCATGACAATCAATTGCTCCTCTTGTACAAAGTTTTTAGGTTAGTTTAATCTGCGTTGAGTTTCTCTGCTCAAAGTACCTTGCGCACTTTATACTTTGAAGTATGTACTTAAGTAGTAGTATATTACTTAAAAAGCATCAATATAGAAGTAGATATATACATATTATATGTATTTGTGCATAAATGTACATTTTGTAAATGTATATGAAATCAAAATAATTTTTAACGTAAGGGATACAGCGAACACTTGTTTAACGTCGGATACTCAAAAAAAATACTAGGTCAATTTGTGTCAAATTGTTCAAAGGTATTTATTATTATCGGTATAGTCGATAAATGGGTAAATTCTAGAGCAAGTGAAAGAATTTGTATATCTATTATGCATGTTCACACGAGATGGAAATGAAAAAGATATTGAAAGAAGGATAACTGCCGGTGATAATGTAAGGTAATAAGGGCCATGTCGGCGTTGATGGGCAGTAAAAAGCTCAGCAAGAATGCTCCAAACCTGAAACCTTATTGTATGGCAGCGAATCCTGGGTATGTCAGAGGAAGTATGAAAATAGCTTGAATGCAGTTGAGATGTGATCTCTTCGAAAAATGTGCGGAGTAACGATATTAGATCGAATCCGCAATGAAGAGATTCGCAAATCAACTGGCGTGAATGAGGGCGTGATTGTAAAGATGAAGAAAGGCATGTTACGTTGGTTTGGACACATAGAAAGGATGAGTGAAGAAAGATTGACGAAACCGATATACAAATCAAAAGTGTGTGCAAGAAGAGACAGAGGAAGGCCACGTTCCAACTACCTGGATCAAATCGATCGGACGCTCAAGGACGGGAACGTTAAGATTACTCGAAACCGACGAGCATGTATAAAGAGACTGATGAATGTGGACGAAGCTAAAGAAGTATGTAATTCTGGAGAGAACTGGCGCTCTATACTCTCTGCCTGCCCCGTTAGTGACTTGGCGTGATGATATGAATTAATGAATGTATTTGTGATTAAAATTCACTTTTTAACTAATTTCCATAATACAATTTAAATTCTATCCTTTGTAAGAATCATGAATCTAAGTGAAACAAATAACATTAATTGCGAATAGCTGACATTTGCGAAATCCTAGAAATAAACGTAATCAAATACCTGGCCTGAAATTCCGTGGTCTCTTGGTTTAAATACCTCGAATTCTGAATTATTTCCAACCAATAAAGGAAAGCCCTGGTGGCCAAGTGATTCAAGCAGACGCCTGCAACGAAAAGGCTGTGAGTTTGAATCCTCTGTACCAATGAGTTTTTCTGAACATATGTACAGTGATTAGACACATAATGAGCTCTTCGGAGAAAGAAAACATCGAGAGGAAACCTTTGCGAAGGAATTCAAAGATGTTTGTATGTATAGCTGTGCTTGAAAAACAGCGACACACTCCCCCTGTCACGACGGCACCTAAAATATGTTTCTGGTGAAAATTGGGTGTGTGATTCCTACCTACGCTATTTTTGTATTGCCTCTTGTAGCGTGAGTTCCTACTCACTTCTACTGAAGTTACATAACTGATCATAGTTACACGTAGCGCTACGAAAATGCCTACGATGAAAGCGTAGACCTCTACGAATAACAACTGCTTTTGTGACAAGGTTTTATTCCGTTTATAGTTATGTGTTTCTTTTTCCATTATATTTCTTTTGTTTTCTGTGTAGGTACTTATAATAATAATAATAATAAATTAATAATATTTATTCGCAAAGGTCGCAAGTTCGAATCCCGCCTGTACCAATAAGTTTTTCTGAACTTAAGTACAGTGAAAAGTCACACCACGAGCTTTACGGTGAAGGAAAACATCGAGAGGAAACCTGCATACGTCTGAGAAGAAATTCAAAGGCGTATGTATAGTCGTGCTCGAGTAACGGCGATGGACTCGCCATCTGTCACGTTGGCACCTAATATGGTTACATATTATACCTCTGGCGGAAAGTGGGTGTGTGGGTATTACCTATACACCTCTGCCTACCCCTTCGGGGACCCTTGTGGGAAGGCGTGAGGATATATATATATATATATATATATATATATTGCGATATATATATATATATATATATATATTGCGATATATATATATATATATATATATATATATAATATATAACTTTTAATAATATTCATTCTATAACTGTTTCCTGCATTGATTACTAAATAAAATTCAAATAATTTTAATCTGTAAACGCTATATCACGCGTAGAAACGTAGCATACCGACAAACGAACAGATATCATTACTCTTACTTATGTATTTACACACATGGGTTCCCGGAGGGATACGAACGTGCAAACGATGCTAACATGACAGAGGGCGAGTCCATCGCCTTGGACATTATAAAATCGCATATGGTTTAGTCATCTGCGGTAATTACACATATAAAAATTTTACATTTAATACCAGCTTTAACCTACATGTAAAGTGTTGAATAACTATGTACTTTTTACTATGGCAAATAAATTATAATTATTATATTATATTTCTCATTTCGGTATCGGACACTCGAGAGAACTCCAAGAGGACTTTAAACCGGTGAGCATGTATGAGACTGGTGAAAGTGAATGAAGTAAAAGAGTCTGTAAGTTTAGCGAAAACATGCGCTCCACTTTTCTTTGTTGTAAGAGATTGTGAGAGATTCTGTGCTCTTATATGTATGTATGTATATTTTCTTATTTGGAGTTGCTCAACTGGAACCTATCTTCTCCTAGAAGCACATTCTCCCTTGCAGAAGATTACTGCTTAATGAGACTGCTTCTAGTTAATGCCGTATTGCTATGATCAGTAAGATTTTTAGACCTCGTGGACGGTCTTGCTGCACAACAGCAGAATTAACATAAGGTCGGTAAACGCGCGATTAATGCATCATGCTGCTAATGTCTGTGTTCCTAGTGCCTTGTTTCTCCTATCCTATTAAATGCGAAAGTTTTTAAGGAAGTTTGTTATTCTACCACGCAAAAACTACTGAACGAAATTGGATGAAATCAGGCACAGAGACAGATTATAAGCTGGATTAATACATAGGATATGTTTTATTCCAGATACAATCCTATACAAGTTTTGCCCGGGTGAAATCGCGGGGCACTGCTTGTGTACAATATAGGGAGTATTTACTTGATATGTCCTAACCACGAAAAAGTTCGTTTTTTTTTTGTGGGCTTTAAAATAAGTTTTTCATAAAATTTTATACTATAAAAGTGGCAAATAAACATAAGCCCCACCCGGACACCCGTAAGCGATTACCGCAGCCGATGTAAATGATACTCTAATCAGTAGTTTGTTATCAAACAAAGACATATATATACAGTTCGTAGCACCTGAGTGTCGCCGGCGATATTTTCGCACGAATACACAATTGTGTTGAAATAAATTCAAATACGAGAAACACAGAAGTTTGGTCAGACATTATGCTATGCATCTTCATATATTTTCGTCGAAATATGGGTTTTATTTTAGCAATGCCACTGTCAGAAGTCGTGAAAATTTACTAATATTACAATAACAAAGACCATATTTTGAGGCATTATGTTGGAACTGAAATTTATGAGAGAATAGAAACTGAATAGGCGTCCGATGTCGTCTCATAATAAACTCGATGAAGTTCTCCTAACGATAGTGAGCGTACACAAATGTCGATAAATTCAATAAGATATACTAAAGACATAATAATTATTTACTTTGTATATTTCGTTGGAACCATAAAGAATTATAATATTGCGAATGTGTGGTAGAAGAGGCAGAAAAAGACGTTCAAACTATCTAGATCAGATCGATAGGATATTCAAAGATGCGAACGCCTTGAGTACTCGAATCCGGCGAGTTTATGAAGAGAATGACGAATGGATAAAGCCAAAGTAGTATGTTAGTCTAGGAAGAGCTTGCGCTTTCCTTCACCGCTCGTGGTGTGGCTAATCACTGTACTTAATTTCTGAAATTTCATCTGTACAGACGGGATTTGAACTAGCAATCTTTGTGTTGAAAGCAACTGCTCGGACACGGCCACCACGGCTCAGTGTAATTATAATAATAAATATCCCGTAGAGCCGTGGTGGCCGAGTGGTTGGAGCAGTTGCCTGCGACGCAAAGGTCGCAAGTTCGAATCCCGACTGTACCAATGAGTTTTTTCTGAACTTAAGTACAGTGATTAGTCACACCACGAGCTTTACGGTGAAGGAAAACATCGAGAGGAAACCTGCATACGTCTGAGAAGAAATTCAAAGGCGTATGTATAGTCGTGCTGGAGTAACGGTGATGGACTCGCCATCTGTCACGTTGGCACCTAATATACCTCTGGCGGAAAGTGGGTGTGTGGGTATTACCTATACACCTCTGCCTACCCCTTCGGGGACCCTTGTGGGAAGGCGTGAGGATATATTATTATTATATTATTATTATTATTATCCCAGTTCCATTGTAAAAGTAATTCATTGAATATTTCCATCGATAAGTTTATTACGTAGCGTGTCCCACCCCTACCCTAAGCGATCGCCGTCCGTAGTGAGGGATGAAAGCACTCAATCATTGGCGTCCGTCTATCGGCGACCAAGGAACGTTAGGAGCAATATTGCACTGACCGATTACTGTTATTGAAGAGTAAAATATATATCGTAAAGTCTATCTTGTTACAATCGGGAAATTTGGAAATGTTGGCCAGTAAACTTCTCTATAAAGTACTAGCTGTCCCGCCCAGCTTGGGTGAAAAAATTAACTTCCTGAAACACGATCGGAGCGCCACCTATCTGGTCCAATTATATATATATATATTACTATATATACTATATATAACTAGCTACCCCTCAGTTTCACTCACGTACAATTTTATTTAATACATTTGTTTTTCAACAATAAAACAATAAAATATTTTTTAAATACAGCTCATGTTTCTTGATAAAGAATATTTTAGGTAGGGTTGTTTTTCATGACACAAAATCAAATCTTTCATCTTTATAATATTACTTTAGATTATATTAGTTAAGAGTTCAAATATAAGCAATAAGGTATCCACGTGACCGGAATAATGTGATTAAATAAAAAAATTACGCGATTGATTGGGTACTCGAGTCCGATAGTGAATCTAAATCATCTCAGGGATGCATGCAAAAGAAACTAAAACCAATCGCGCCATTCTTGATCTCACCAATAAGCTTGTGGTGGGACTTATAACTGATTGATTATTTATAATAATATATCCTCACGCCTTCCCACAAGAGGTGAAGGGGCCAGAGAAAGTCATCGGGACCGATGGCGAGTCCATCGCCGTTATTCAAGCACGACTATACATACGCCCTTGAATTTCTTCTCAGACGTATGCAGGTTTCCTCTCGATGTTTTCCTTCACCGTGAAGCTCGTGGTGTGACTAATCACTGTACTTAAGTTCAGAAAAAACTCATTGGTACAGTCGGGATTCGAACTTGCGACCTTTGCGTCGCAGGCAACTGCTCGAACCACTTGGCCACCACGGCTTATTATTATTCGTAGTAAAAGCCTATTGCAATTAGCACATCTTCTAAATTGGAACATTCGATAGCAACTACATTTAAGCATCTTAAGATATCCTTCAAACCCGAATTTGCGGTAGTTCCAACATTCGATATCGCAATAACGTAGTGCTGCCAACTAAAATTACCACTAGTCATTTTTAGTTTGGGACCCTTTTATTTATTGAAGAAATCATTACAGGTACATACCCATATGTATAGATATATATATAGGTAAGAAGCCGTGGTGGCCGAGTGGTTCGAGCAGTTGCCTGCGACGCAAAGGTCGCAAGTTCGAATCACGACTGTACCAATGAGCTTTTCTGAACTTAAGTACAGTGATTAGTCACACCACGAGCTTTACGGTGAAGGAAAACATCGAGAGGAAACCTGCATACGTCTGAGAAGAAATTCAAAGGCGTATGTATGTATAGTCGTGCTTGAGTAACGGCGATGGACCCGCCATTCGTCACGTTGGCACCTAATATACCTCTGGCGGAAAGTGGGTGTGTGGGTATTACCTATACACCTCTGCCTACCCCTTCGGGGACCCTTGTGGGAAGGCGTGAGGATATATTTTATTATTATAGAGCAGTTTAAGTACGCATTAACTAAGTTAAATTAACTTTGTTAATAAATAATATTTACTTTCATAAAACAGTGATTCATAAACGGTTTGTATTTCTCCATAAATTGCGTAATGAAACTGAAATTTGAAGACTGGAGGCTATTATGCTCGAGACTTTATGTGAAATAATTTATTGTGTTATTTGATTAGACGCGCTTAAAGGATTTCGGTCGACTGTATTTATAAGCATTGTATTCGAATAAATAATTACTAGAGTTTATATTGTACTGCTTAAGGGAGAAAATACGCGAATACGAACTGTGTGCCGCGGTTATATTATAAATGCATTCGTGTTCTTTTTCAGAAATACACTAACCTCATTTATAATACCCTCACGCCTTCCCCTATAGCCTCTGCCTACCCCTTCGAGGCAAAACTAAGGTGCAAAAGGTAAAAAAACCCAATTTTTCACCAACCCAAGCTTTCCTCTCGATTTTTTCCGTCAGAGACCGATTCATGTAATTACAAATACAAATAAATAAGTACAAATAATTCTCATGGTTATATTAAGCACTGCGACTTCGACCGCATGGAAATTAACAAACTGAATTGTTTTTGTTTGTACAATAAAAGTAGCCTAAGTTACTTAGTAGCTTTACATCAGTTGACCAAACTTGGTCCAGCTTTTCAGAGATTAACTGGAAACATACAGACAAATTGAAAACAATATGTTGGCATACGTACCGTGTACATCCATATGCATTTAATATAAAGCGTCTATTTACCATAAGAGCCGTGGTGGCCGAGAGGTTCGAGCAGTTGCCTGCGACGCAAAGGTCGCAAGTTCGAATCCCGACTGTACCAATGAGTTTTTCTGAACTTAAGTACAGTGATTAGTCACACCACGAGCTTTACGGTGAAGGAAAACATCGAGAGGAAACCTGCATACGTCTGAGAAGAAATTCAAAGGCGTATGTATAGTCGTGCTTGAGTAACGGCGATGGACTCGCCATCTGTCACGTTGGCACCTAATATACCTCTGGCGGAAAGTGGGTGTGTGGGTATTACCTATACACCTCTGCCTACCCCTTCGGGGACCCTTGTGGGAAGGCGTGAGGATATATTATATTATATATATATTATTATATATTTTAATATAATAAACAGACACTCCAATTTTATTTCTGTGTATAGATTTCACAATGCAGTTCGCCCCTCGGTTGCACCCTAGTAGGATTCTCGTTTGTTTGAGAGTGTAGAGAAACTTAATTAAAGAGTTAATTCTATTTTTTGCGCGCACACTTTCGGATTTGTTTTCTAGAAAGTGTTAAGTATTATTTTGTTTGTTTGTTGCACGTTGTGTTGTATATTTCAAAATAAACGTGTATCTACATTTAATTTATAAGCACACGAATTATGTCTAAGGTAACATCACAAAGTAATTGTATTATAAAGCACATTCTGCCTACCCCTTCGGGGACCCTTGTGGGAAGGCGTGAGGATATATTATATTATTATTATTATTCTTTATTTGAAATAAGTCTCATATATTACATTTTTAAATATATATATAAAAAAAAAACATATTTAAAAATATAAAATATAGGGGCCCACCGGTATCGGGATCAGGGTCCAAGGTACCGGTGGCTAGGGTCCCAGAGAAAGAAATCTCCTCACAATACGTGCCGTTTCGAGCAGTACTGCTTTCTGCATCAGGCACTTGATCCAACTGTCTAACGAGAGCCTCTTGAGGTGTTGGTCGAGGCTCTTTGCCATTAGGCCATTGGCCGTTATTACTATCGGCACAATGATTGCAGAGTCCACATCCCACATGCTGACAATCTCGTGAGCCAAGTCCAAATATTTTATTTGTTTGTCTTTTTCGGCTTTCACGAGATTCCCATCATGCGGGACAGTAATATCCACAATCTTTGTGCGGCGCTCTAATCGATCTATCAGCATTATTATTATTATTATTACAGTATATGTATTTAAATTGGTCATGACGACATAAAAAAGCTGTTATAAATTAGGTGACTGTTCATTTACATATATTATATCATTCATAGATCTAATAGTTTGTGCTTTGCGGAATTTATTTTTATATATGTTTATTTTCTTTATGTTTAACAGATCGAGGGTAAACCTGTGATACACCAAAGAATTTTACCGAGCCCGGTAGTGTCGATCGACATCCCTCACCCAGGCCGGAGCACCGCTGCGCCGGGGGAAGAGAATAATAACATTATCTTCAGCCCGTGGAAAGCATTTGGCCCCTTTGTTGATACTATCCAGGTAAATAATACACCACTTCTTGAGGTTATTACTTTAATGTAAGTTTCGAATTCCGATGCAAATCAATACAATGGCCGCAGTGGCCAAGACGCGTCTACTAACCCATTAGCGTCAGGCGAAAATGTAACAAATATATCTGACATTGAGAAGGATGAAATAAATCTCTAGCGGAAAGTGGGTGTGTGGGCACAACCTATACACCTCTACCACCGCTTCGGGGACACTAGTGGGAAGGTTTTAGGATGAGGAGAGGAGATAAAAATGATAAAATTTTTATTTTTATACGGAAATTTTTAATACATTACAAGTCTCTCAATTCAAATTTTCACGCCTTTTCACAAAGGTTCCCGAAGGGGTAGGCAGAGGTTTATAGGTAAATAGTATTCACACATGCAGGTTTTCGTTAGATGTTATTGTAAATAAGCGCTTCCACAGAAAATGTTTATCCGATGGTAGCTGATATTTGATAACTAAATCGCGACATTATTCAAATCCTAACACCTTGCAAAAGTTTGTTCCCGAGGAGAGAAATAAAATTCATGCTACAAAGAATGCTTATTTTAATCTAGAACCAAGGTATCTGAAGCGACAGAAAACATTTGAATCTTTTGTTTTAAAACTATTTGGGTACACGCCAAAGAATCAACCGTCCATGCGAAATGAGTTAGCTATTGCAATTTGTAGTGTAGCATGGCGAGTTTATTCGCCACATTTCCAGAAGTCGTAAAAGAAAAGTACAGGTCTCGTATAAAACGGTCTATACTTCTCCAGGTCATTAACATGGGCGCGTTTTGTAAGGTACCATTGCTGCCATTTCTTGCTTTGTAAAGACTTCTTGCCACGCATTACTCTGCGTTTAAGAGGCAATAGTGAGTAAATAACGTTTCCCTACATTTCATAAGTTTGTATAAAGTTACTCACGTTTTGCCCAAAACGTGTACAGTAATTAATATGAGTTAAAGCGCATGTATTTTTATATAATTATGGGGATATTTGTCAAAATACTTATAGGCACACGTACATAGTATATCGCTAAAGAAATTCGTGCTTTGCTAGATCAGCAATTCCCTCCGAACTAATATTGTATCTCGGCGACATTACGCAGACATGATTGAGTCTAACTATTCTATTAATAAATCTTTTTCGCACTTTTGAATAATAAAAATTGATAACAAAATTGTCTGGATCAAGCTTTTAAACTACCTAGATCAATCAATAATTGAAGCACGCAGGAATGGAAACGTATTGGAAGAGACTGCATGTGGATGAAGCGTAAGACGTATGTAAGTCCAGAAAGAGTCTTCTCTCTACCTACCCCGCGTGTTGATATGTATATTTAAATAATTAAGGCACGCATCACGCCAAAGTGATTTTTAAGCGATTTAAGCGGGCTACCGTAATATTGTATCAATAGATAGATGTCCGTTTGATGCGATGTATTGGCGAAGATTAGTTTGTGTTTTAAAAGGGCTGTTATACTGAAGGTTACGTCAACAAATAGTAGTCGAAAGACCGAATTAGTGTCAGATGGGATAATTTCGTTCTGTCATACACACATTTTTTTTAGACTAGTATAGGATATAATCTATATCATCTATATCAATCTCTATCTATCTATTATATTCTATTATATTCTTCACTAATAAGTTACATTTATAAGTACTGACATATTTGCTGGTATATTCCAAATCAATACGCCCACTTACTTGTAATATCATAGAATTTGAGCATTCCTCCATCTATATTGACCTATTATCACAAAAACATCGTGAGAAACACAAACGCAGCGTTCAGTCCCCTGAAAAGAAATTCAAAGACGGGTTTTTGTTGTTTGGCGGTCGGCGATAGACTCGCCATCTGTCACATTGCTACTTAAATTGCTGTATTATATATATATTAATTATGATAGAAAATTACCCATAACACCACATATTAATGGACTTGGCTCGCATTCAACAAAAATACATTTTTCCATGGGTAAGGAACAGCGTAATTTTTTCTGCAAATCACTTCAAAAATTTGATATCATAGTATTTTCGTGTGTATAAAATGACATAAGAGCTCTTATCTTATGATAAGAAAGAACTGGCGCTCTATGCTATCTTCCTACCCCGTTAGGGACTCGGCGTGATGATTTGTATGTACGTATGTATAAGAGCTCTTGGTTGCAGGAAGGAGAACTGCTCGCCAGTCAAGACACCGTGGTGCTTCCCACGCCACGTCATCATGACTCCATGGACGAAGATGCCACGGATCCCATCCCAACGGTGCGGACGTCTAACAAGGTTATTTATTGTTCATTTGAAACTCCTTCCTAAAGGAACCTCCAACCTCTAATGCGCCAGAGATGCTTCAGTTTCCGCGTTTCAGCAGAGTTCTATAGGTACCAACATAACTCCTGGTTAACATGCCACTGTTCCTTAATCACGGCTTTGCTTACGTCTTAGACACGTTCAATGTTTGGACGATACGTTCAAACAGTACTCGATACTGGTGAATATATAATATTTAGAGGTTGGTAGAACTGGCGCTTTAGGTTGTCGGCTTGCCCTGTGACAGACTAGGGTTTATAAATGTATGTAGGTTCATTATACTTAAGTACCACAATTAAAACGTATGTTAATTTCTGAGAAGTCTGCCTTAACACAATATTTTCCTAACATATATTATATTAAAGTCAATAATTTTATGATAAAAAATACGTTTAGTTAGAAAAATAACATGTAATATTAGCTTTTTGATGTCCCATTCTTGTATAGCATAAATATTTCGCTTCTTTTTTTGTCGTTGATGCGTAATTATTAAAAATACTAAGTTATTGCGAAAGATTCATGGCCGTAGGCTGGGGTCCTAGAACAAATATTTGACCTTTGATTATAGATTCCATATCCATGGATGTTTATGAAGATATAAAGGATAAAAATAAGATAAAAGGAAGATATAAAAGATAATTTTTTTTTTCATAATGTAGCCTATAGGCTGTGTTTCGGGACAGGGGAGGAAAGTAGTCGCTTGCTAAAGGGGTGAAGACACATATGAGATGTATATGGTTATGATACGAAAATAATGAATATTGTTTATATTTATCGCTAGAACAAAATATTTTTTGGTTACCTCTGCAGAGGCCCGTGAAGACTACATATAAAACCCAATTGATTGAAAATAACGTGCTGATTTCATGTCATAGTGGCGAGTATAGGATGCCGACAAAGGGTTAGGCAGAAGTTTGCAAATAGTACCTAACGTAACAGAAGGCGAG
The DNA here is from genome assembly GCA_016069955.1 of Drepana arcuata. Classification (NCBI taxonomy): domain Eukaryota; kingdom Metazoa; phylum Arthropoda; class Insecta; order Lepidoptera; family Drepanidae; genus Drepana; species Drepana arcuata. The sequence continues at coordinate 47,876 of JACCPG010000013.1, forward strand.
GCCATCGCCGTTAAACAAGCATGATTGTACTCACACGTGCGTCTATTGAATTTCTTCTCAAACGTTCATACGTTTGGTTGTCTCTCGATTTTTTCCTTCACCGTAAAGCTCGTGGTGTGACTAATACGTACAGTCGGGATTCGCAAATGCAATCTTTGTGATGCAGGCAACTACTCGAACCACTCGGCCACGACGGCTTCTACTAGCATTGAATACAATAATTTCTATACAACAAATAAAAAAATTCAAATTGTAAAAATCGGAGGCCTTGTCCAAAAAAAACATACGGACACGCCAGTTCGCATAAATCGATAAGAATAATTAAAAGCAATGCTTAACCATTTCACAAACAACAGTCGAATAATACCAAAGTAAATTAAGAGTACATTACATTTATTAAAATAAACCGACGGCGTGAGGTGCGATGGTTGTGAAGCCACAGACCCTGCATACTATGCTAATGGACGCGGATCGAATCTCCGCCGGCTATGTATGGCTTATTTTTTGTGTCAAATCGGATATTTATCGAAGAATATATTTATTTTAGAAGAGTTTGTACGAACATCGCCAATACCTAGAGTACACGTTTTGGGTAATCTACGATTTTTATAGTTTACGTATGTATATCATGTAACGTTTCTCACGGGGTAGGCAGAGAGAGTGGAGCACCAGTTCTTAACTTACATACCTCTTGCTCATCCACATACATCAGTCTATTCATACATTCTCGCCGGTTTGGAGTACACCAGACGTTGCTATCCTTTAGTGTCCGATCGATTTGAATTATATATCCTCACGCCTTCCCACAAGGGTCCCCGAAGGGGTAGGCAGAGGTGTATTGGTAATACCCACACACCCACTTTCCGCCAGAGGTATATTAGGTGCCAACGTGACAGATGGCGAGTCCATCGCCGTTACTCAAGCACGACTATACATACGCCTTTGAATTTCTTCACAGACGTATGCAGGTTTCCTCTCGATGTTTTCCTTCACCGTTCAGCTCGTGGTGTGACTAATCACTGTACTTAAGTTCAGAAAAACTGATTGGTACAGTCGGGATTCGAACTTGCGACCTTTGCGTCGCAGGCAACTGCTCGAACCACTCGGCCACCACGGCTCTAATTTTTAATTTATAAATATCTAATTTTTAATATATAAATTTTAAAATTTGAATTAACACATTACAATTCGTCCTAGTAACATTAAGGTATGGGCTTATCTAAGAGACCCTTTGTCCTGTTTGTAGGTACTTTGTAGGTATTACTTGCGACTAATATTTAGGTGCTTTACCTTCTAGGAGGCTTCCATCAGTCAACTGTCCTTCATGGTGAGGCCGGACAGCTTCGAGCGCGGTCAACTGAGGCTCACGTGTATCTCGTCCGTACACTCTGTGTACAGCGAGCAAGCAGAGTTGGTGATAAATGAAGAGCGGCCTCAAATCGCCTCCGTGCTCGGCACCAGGGACGGAGCTGGCCGTGAGTCTTACACTTTATCCAAAAATATGAGGAATACACGGAATTTGTGTGTGTAACACCTACCTACACCTTTGGGCACCCTTGTGGGGAGGCGGGAAGAAATTGTATTTTATCGGTTTCCAAATAACGGTCGATGTTACTAGACGTGGTGGCCGTGGTTCGAGTAGTCGCCTGCGACGCAAAGATCTCAAGTTCGAATCCCGACTGTACCATTGAGTTTTTCTGAAATTAAGTACAGTGATTAGTCACACCACGAGGGTTACGGTGAAGGAAAATATCGAGAGGAAACCTGCATACGTCTGAGGAGCAATTCAAAGGCGTATGTATAGTCGTGCTTGAGTAACGACGATGGACTCGCCATCTGGCACGTTGGCAGCTAAAATATATGGCTGGCGGAAAATGGCTGTATGGGTCTGCCCTGTCTGCCTCTTGTGGGAAGGCGTGAAGATGTTACTCGCAATTTAACGTAGTTCTCTTTCATTAGTGTTATTGATGTCTGAATGAAAACGTTATATTTCCACGCAAACCCATTAATATTATAATTGCAATCAGTACGCACGTAAAAACATCGCATCAGGCATGAGTCATCGTTTTATCGGCCGTATTTAAAGTGCATCCGACATGAATCACGATCGAGCTGAAGCTTTCAGATCGTCACGGTTCAATAAACAACATTATGCACCGGCGATCGACAGCAGTCGACATCCCTCCAGCGAACTAGAAAATTGCGCTCATTCACTACCCGTAAACAGACATCCAACGTTTTATAAAGTTTTCTTACCACTTTTTCGAGATTTCCTAAGTCTATGCAGCGCCGTATCCCGGCTGAGTTGCAGATCGTAAAGAATTTTTATTTCTCGATGTAAACAGTCGCCTGAATACGTAGAAAGCAAACCAATCCCACTCTACAATTCAAATATTTGCTGCAACCGACTTGCACAGCAATTTGCCTCTAAAACTTTCCAGTGGCGCGTTCGTTTCACGTCCAAAATATTATACGTATGTTTTTTTTCAATAACCGCTTAAAATAAATTTACTATTGTCAACAAATTGTGATGTTGACAATATTAGTTACAAATAATAGATAAACACATATATTGCAAGTTCGAATCCCGTCTGTACCGATGAGTTTTTCTGAAGCTAAGTACACTTTATCCATAAATATGTAACACCTACCTACGCCTTTGGGAACCCTTGTGGGAAGGCGGGAAGAAATTATATTTTATCTGTTTCCAAATTACGGTCAATGTTACTAGCCGTGGTGGCCGAGTGGTTCGAGGAGTCACCTGCGACGCAAAGATCTTAAGTTCGAATCCCGACTGTACCATTGAGTTTTACTGAACTTAAGTAATTAGTCACACCACAAGCTTTAAGGTGAAGGAAAACATCGAAAGGAAACCTGTGTACGTTTGAGAAGAAATTCAAAGGTGTATGTTGTTTCCCCTTCTAACTTTGTTACAAGATGTGTAGATATTAATAAAAATTACAGAACCAACTTAAGTCCGATTCTACAGTTAACTAGTCCAATAAGGGTTCTATTGTAAAGCACCGACGGGTGCGAAGTGGAGAGTATATTCGAATATCGATTCTCAATAGTAAGCAGTATTCGAATGCTATATCGAATCCGTGTATATGGAGGCAATCACTCAAATATTTGCTGCTGTTGGCTTCATGTTGCATGCTGTTTGAGAGGTGTATTCCGGTCCACTAGGCAAAGGTAATGTTTAGTGTGCATAGAGTGTGTTTACATGGTAAAACATGGTCATACATGAGCTATGACGAGTGGTAGACAACTGCCCATGCTTAGAATTTACCGGCCTAGTAGAAACTTTTATTATACGTCTCACGCAGTTATGTTATTTTGGAGGACAAGAGCTAAGTATTTTAGAAATGACGATGCATAAGACGGTGATATACTACCTCTAAACATGATAATATAAACATAAATATAACATATCCTCACGCCTTCCCACAAGGGTCCCCGAAGGGGTAGGCAGAGGTGTACAGGTAGTAGCCACCCACCCACTTTCCGCCAGAGATATATTTTAGGTGCCAACGTGACAGATGGCGAGTGCATCGCCGTTACTCAAGCACGACTATACATAAGCCTTTGAATTGCTTCTCAGACGTATGCAGGTTTCCTCTCGATGTTTTCCTTCACCGTAAAGCTCGTGGTGTGACTAGTCACTGTACTTAAGTTCAGAAAAACTCATTGGTACAGTCGGGATTCGAACTTGCAATCTTTGTGCCGTAGGCAACTGCTCGAACCACTCTGCCACCACGGCTTAATTTCATTTTTAAGGCATATTATTATAATATTTATACTGTATTTTTTCCAAATAACTAAGGAATCAATTATGTATATATATATTGATTGATCACCGTTCACGATTTACAATCTATCGCCTCAAAAGAAACACGAATTTCTTCGAATGTTCTTGTTCAATCGTTCTTTGTAAAGCGAAGCGGAAAACCTAGACGTTTCCAATCGACAGACAGACCTACATTATTCTTTCGGCTGTCAATGTTGTTGAATAAAATTTGGCAGTTCAATTGAAGAGAAAGGAGAATAAAATTTGCGGTGTTGTTTTATTTCATCTTTACACGGGTGGTTAAGTTATATATATAAAATTATATATCCTCACACCTTCCCACAAGGGTCCCGGTAGGGGTAGGCAGAGGTGTATAGGTAACCCCACATATACTCACACACCCACTTTATATAGAGGTATATTAGGTGCCAACGTGACAGATGGCAAGTCCATCGCCGTTACTCAAGCACGACTGTACATACGCCTTTGAATTTCTTCTCAGACGTATGCAGGTTTCCTCTCGATGTTTTCCTTCACCGTGTACCTCGTGGTGTGACTAATCACTGTACTTAAGTTCAGAAAAACTCATTGGTACAGTCGGGATTCGAACTTGCGACCTTTGCGTCGCAGGCAACTGCTCGAACCACTCGGCCACCACGGCTTTGTTGTTGCTTCTGGTTAAGTTATATCTAAGATATATAATATAAGTTATATCTGAAGAAAATATAAGTAGAAATTTGTTAAATTGATATGTCAACATCAGTTATCTACCTACTTATTTATGTGGATTTAGTTACCAGCATAACGCAGACTCCTTTCGGCATTGTTGTCAAACCTCAGTGGTTTATTTCAATGTTATACTTGTACTTGAGTAGCCATTTTATGTAAATAAAAGAAGGTCTCTCAAAGGATAAAAAATACTTAATAATAGGTATATAAAAGAAATAGCCGCGATGGCTGACTGGTTCGAGTAGTTGTACCGACTGTTCCAACCAGTTCTATACTTGAATGATTAGTCACGAGCATTATGGTGAAGGAAACATCAAAGGCGTATGTATCGTCATGCTTGAGTTACGGCGATGCACTCGCCATCTGTCACGTTGGCATCAAAAAAATATGAAATATATGTATAAAATATATGGAATACCTAACGGAAAACAGGTGTATACATCTCTGCCTACCCCTTCGGGGACCCTTGTGGGATAGCGTGAGGATATAAATATAATATATACGAGAATTGTTTAACCTACCTTGTTTAACCAAAGTTCCGCTCTTGATAACACTCTATAAATAATATTCCAGAGCTAGTAGTTCTAACAAAAATAGTATAATAACATACATAAATAGTTTAAGAGTACACTATAATAACACTTCGAGTGCACCCAGATAGATTTCTGAGATCCATTTTGTCTAGACACCGCAATCCATGCCTCGTTTGAATGGTTTCTGGGCAAGTTCCAATACGAATGATATCGCAGTTAGACAGTCGTTCAACTGTCTGTGTTCCTATTATAAAACAATATAAAAACATTCATTCTCTCTTTTTGAAGTCGGTAAAAAACAATACACTAATGTTTGTTAGTTACTAGAATATAAATTGCTTAAAGTAAGTAAGATAGTGAGTTGCTACAGTTAATGAAACTTGGTGAGGAAAATTTGCATATACTTCGCTTTACCTTTTACCTGTTAGTAGCTAGCGGAGTTTGTATTTTCTTGCTTTTAATATAAATATAACAGAAGGTACAATGTATTTGTTCAGACATATAGAAAGGGTGAGTGAAGGATGACGGAATAGATATAGAAAGATGAGGCAGGGTAAGACCACGTCCTAATTAACTAGATCAAATCGATTGAACTCGAATTCGGCGAGTATGTATGAAGAGACTGTTGGATATGGACGAAGCGAAAGAGGTATATATGTACGTCTAGAACTGACGCTATACTCTCTCTGCCTTCCCTATTAGGGACTTAGTGTGATGATATATATGTATGTAGTACTATAGAGTGATACGTTAAATTATTGGTCGTTTTGCCCGCGGTGGTATTTAGTATTTACAGATTCGATCCCTGCTTGCAACAAATATTAAAACAATTGTTAGTCACACCACGCGCTTTACGGTGAAGGAAAACATCGAGAGGAAACCTGCATACGTCTGAGAAGAAATTCAAAAGGCGTATGTATTGTCGTGCTTAAGTAACGGCGATGGACTCGCCATCTGTCACGTTGGCACCTAATATACCTCTGGCGGAAAGTGGGTGTGTGCGTATTACCTATACACCTCTGCCTACCCCTTCGGGGACCCTTGTGGGAAGGTGTGAGGATATATTATTATTTATATTATTATATTATATATTTATATGTATATATATATCACACCTTCCCACAAGGGGCCCCGAAGGGGTAGGCAGATGTGTGTAGTAACATATCCTCTTTAAGCCGTCACCGTTGTTGTGTATATAGGTACGCTTTAAATCAAACCATGCGTTAACTTAAACTTTACTAACTATTTCAAACTATTACACAATTTAATTAGTGTATAACGTAACAACTAACGTAGCTAAGTTCACGCTAACCAGTACGTCTCCTACGTCAGTTCCAAGCAACTGGCTAACTTTAAGCAAAGGTCGTGCAGTATGTAATAATATACTTTTTAAAGGGGTCCCATTATATTTGTTAACACAGATGAAAGTAAAATAACTCATATTTATATTTAGAGCCGTGGTGGTCGAATGGTCCGAGTGGCCTGCGACACAAAGATCGCAAGTTCGAATCCCGACTGTACCTATGAGTTTTCTGAACTTAAGTGATTAGTCACACCATGAGCTTTACGGTGACGGAAAACCTCGAGAGGAAATCTGCACACGTCTGAGAAGCAATTCAAAGGCGTATGTATAGTCTAGTCTAGTGCTTGAGTAACGGCGATGGACTCACGTTGGGACCTAAAATATATCTCTGGCGGAAAGTGGGTGTGTGGGTACTACCTACCCGTTCGAGGACCTTTGTGGGATGGCGTCAGGATATATTATATATTTTATTTCTTTATTTATAGATGCCAACAGTTAACAACAATTGTAAAGATATAGGTATCAATATATAATATATAGTGTTAAGTTGAATACTTAACCAATTACACGCAAATACAACAATTACCAAAGTGATATAATATCAATGGTTTATCATTATTGTACTTGATTGAGAACATAAACAATTAATACTTGTTGTACAGAGCCGTGGTGGCCGAGTGGTTCGAGCAGTTGCCTGCGACGCAAAGGTCGCAAGTTCGAATCCCGACTGTACCAATGAGTTTTTCTAAAACTTAAGTACAGTGATTAGTCACACCACGAGTTTTACGGTGAAGAAAAACATCGAGAGGAAACCTGCATACGTCTGAGAAGAAATTCAAAAGGCGTATAGTCGTGCTTGTATAGTCGTGCTTGAGTAACGGCGATGGACTCGCCATCTGTCACGTTGGCACCTAATATACCTCTGGCGGAAAGTGAGTGTGTGGGTATTACCTATACACCTCTGCCTACCCCTTCGGGGACCCTTGTGGGAAGGCGTGAAGATATTATTATATATACTTGTTGTAAGATAAAAGTACTACTCAGTCAAATACCGAAAATAATAATACAAAGATGTTTATAGAAATTTTAAGTTCATTTGATTTAGGAATACAATTTATGTTTTCATATTTTACATACATACATACATATCATCACGCCGAGTCCCTAGCGGGGTAGGCAGAGAGTATAGAGCGCCAGTTCTCTCTAGACTTACATACCTCTTTCACTTCGTCCACATTCATCAGTCTCTACATACATGCTCGTCGGTTTCGAGTACTCTTGACGTTCCCGTCCTTGAGAATTTTAATAAATGTATTACATCACGTGACCCTAAAATTACCCTCCATATATAATAAATATATATAATAAAAGAATACAAGACCTAAGTACAAAAATGTGTTAAGGATAATAATCTACATTAATACACAAATTAACGCAAAAGCGGTTAAAGCGTTAACAATAATTAAATATTCATAACGAGAAATCATCGCATTTTGCTTTGTTTTTTAAGAAGAAAAAATAAGTAAAAGTCTTAGCACTTTTTTCGTTAAGTGAGATACGTCGTTGGCTTACCGGAGGGTAAGGAAGGGACGGTTCTATCGATATTTAAGTTATAAATAATTTATTTACAATAACTAACTACTTACAGATAAAATATTTGTCCCAAATCGGTATCCCGAGGCAACGTGCCAAGAAGACTAAAAGTTATTAATTTAATATAAGAAATTAATACCCAAATATATTGTATACCTACAATCGTAAATATATAAATTACGCTTCACTTTGTTTGTCCGCGATGAACTCCTAAACTACTGAACCGATTTCAATCAAATTTGCACATCGTGTGCAGTTTGATCCAACTTAAAAGATAGGATAGTTTACATCTCAATTTATAGTCCCAATATTATTCTTTTGCAAATTATTTGTCTATTAATTGTCAGTCACAATTATCTGTAACCTCCAAATGTTTCTAATAGAAGGCGAATTTCTAAAAGTATTGATTTATTTGATTACAATATAATATAAAAAACCTCTGCCCTGTCTGCTAGTATATATATATATATATCTTCACTCGCTCCCATAAGGATCTATAATAGTAGGCAAAGGTTTTACACCCACTTCTCTCGACGAATATGCATATTTAGTATCAGTTGACGAAGCCGTGGTGACCGAGTGGATCGAGCAGTTGCCTGCGACACAAAGATCGCAAGTTCGAATCCCGACTGTACCAATGAGTTTTTCTAAACTTAAATACAGTGATTAGTCCCACCACGAGCTTTATGGTGAAGGAAAACATCGAGAGAAAACCTGCATACGTCTGAGAAGAAATTCAAAGGCGTATGTATAGTCGTGCTTGAGTAACGGCGATGGACTCGCCATCTGTCACGTTGGCACCTAATATACCTCTGGCGGAATGTGGGTTTGTGGGTATTACCTATACACCTCTGCCTACCCCTTCGGGGACCCTTGTGGGAAGGCGTGAGCGTATACTATATTATTTATGATTATATTGACGAATCCATTACCGTTTCTCAAGAACATGTTATATGTATGTCACATAATTTGTTCTCAAAATTGTACAGATTTCTCATCAATGTTTTCCTTTACCGTAAGTTCAGAACAAACTCATTGGTTTGCAGTCGAACCATTCGGGTCTAATTGATTATTGAGGTACATAGTTTTCAAAGTTGTCTCTGCTTGTTTGCGTCGGAGTTCATTTGCACGGAATCCCAAAGATTCTATTTATAAAATAAAATGCATCTCACTTTTACTTGTTAAATCTATCTGATGATTAAATAAATATAGATGAATTTTTATATTTCGGACAAAATATAAATATTGAACCAATTTAAAAACAAATGTTTACTGAACGCTGATTCTGAATAACAGACATTGAAATAAAATTATTATTCCCATAAAACTCACGTGAAGTACTGGCACTCTTAAGCTGAAGTATTACAAATGAATGGGTTTTATATTCAACGTAAATTTGGCAGATGCTGGAAATTTTAAATCCCTATTAAAACTGGAATATCTCACAGACACCTAGCTCATTTCAATTTAAATCCAATATAATAGGCCTTTTAATGGACTTTGTTCCAATGATTTGATTCAACAATAGATTAATTTATACTTTAATTAAAGTCTATATTGTTAAGTAACATTTTACTGCTCTTTGGTATTTTTGTTTTGCAACTTTTAACTCGAATAAATTTTACTATGGAATATTTTCAAAGTACTTTGTAATGACTTACAATATTATGTTAGATAGCTACTATACAATGCTGGGTATAGGTATTTTAATTTAATTCGTTTATGAGAAGTCGATAAGTTGGAGACATATTTACAAGGAAGGATAATATCGAGAGGAAACCGGCATACGTTTGAGAAGAGCTTCAAAGGTGTATGTATAGTCGTGCTTGAGTAACGGCGATGGACTCGCCACCTGTCACGTTGACACCTAAAATATATCTCTAGCGGAAAGTGGATGTGTGGATACCCCTGCCTACCCTCCGGGGACCCATGTGGGAAGGCGTGATAATTAATCAACATTTCATTAACTTTTTACATAAACAATTTACTGGTAGACATCTTAAGATGTTGTCTATACCTAAAGACCATCTGGACCTAATGGTCTTTAGGTTCCTAAGACTTTCATTGAGACTTAAAACACGTTGTCGACGTCGTCGAACGTCCGTCATGAAATATGCACTTGGATATTTCATGACGGACGTTCGTTGTAATTCTTATTCTTAGTTTAAAACAAAGTGGCTTTCCGCCGCCAGTAAGATTAGATCATTGAAATCACGCAACGTATTTCAATGCAACTTTCAATAATACATTAAAATATTCAAGGAGAAGAGTTATGTTTATAGTTTAATATTTTACTACTCAGGGGAGCTGCGCAATATTTATATATAAGTTTTTAGCGCAGGTGAACCCGAGGAGCACCGCTAATCATAGATCTCTCTCCATTTATGTCACATGAGAAAAATCCTGCGCGGGCGCCGAACCTGTCTTAAACAAAATGCTCCCAATTTATTTGTACTTGTATTGACAGTCGATCAGTGACATATTTGTTTTCATCGAGTATCGAGCTTCAATCGATAATTCAGCCCATCACTATTAGCTTCCTTCCCCATTAACGCTATTACGCTAATGATTCGCCGTCGAGACGCCCCCTAATTACAAAACAAAGCTTTTTAATAAAGATATTTCGTTCGCCGCCCGGCCAGTTTCACTTTTGGCCGCCCTGGATTACTCTATTTTCCAAATTGTTACTAAGGGTCGATCGGATAATTCGGTGTGTTCTTACCTTACAAAACCTGGGATATTAATATTGTCATGCTGTGTTATTGCAACCATAATATATGTTGCAAATTAAGTGCCGTGGTGGCCGAGTCGTTCGAGGAGATGCCTGCATCACAAAGATTGCAATATCGAATCCCAACTGGAGCAAACTATTTTGAACTGAGTTTTTCTGAACTTCAGAAGAGGGACAATTCTTACCACGAGCTTTACAGAGAAGGAAAAATCTAGTGAAAACCTGCATACGTAATATATCTGCGGCGAGAAAGTGGTTGTACTATATATGACTCTGCCTACCTGTTCGGGGACAGGCAGGACGTGGGCAGGCGAGAAGAGATATATGTCGTAATATATCATGTAGAAGCGCTAGCCTAGGTTTAAACCGTTAGTAGCCTAAGTTTTCATCAAAAGCGGATATCTATCGAAAAGCTTAAAGGATAATAAATATTAGGCAGGTGTTAATAACAACGTACAACCTTTAAAGGTGACTGTTTTGTGAATCCAGATAAAGGGAGCTTAAGTTATAAACTCTGTTTCAGGTTTCGTTACAAATTGTGTAATTTTCATTTCGCGGAATACACAAATATTCCCTTTTATTTCTGTTATATGAAAGCGGCGCAAACGTCCGGTTGTTAGGTTATTGCTTCCGCTTATTCGTGTCGGGAAAACGAGAACAAAAAATTATATATGTGTAAAAATGTCTGCGTGTGTCGTTAATATGCCTCGTACATTACAAGTTACTATTGTCTGCAAAATATATGGTGGCAATTAATTTTTTTAATTTTTCCGAGAAACGCGCGTTTGCTCGTAATTTTATGGCTTACAGCTACATTTGGTTTAAGAGGTAGTTATGGAAATTGATTTTTTTAAAGAAAACGTTAAAAAATATTGGTTCAAGACGATTTTTTACTCTCATTGTGGTTACCACTAGTCAATGAACGTTGGGGCATTTTTTAATAGGTATATTCGTTGTTGAAAAATATTGAAATACGATACGATGTATACCCAAAATACGTGATGGTAAAGTGGTTCGAGTAGTTGCCGGCAACGCAAAGACTGCAAGTTCGAACAGTTACAATAGTTGTGCTTGAGTAACGGAGATGGACTCGCCATCTGTCACGTTGGCACCTAAAATATATCTCTGGCAGTAAGTGGATGTGCGGGTATCACCTATTAACCTCTGCCTATCCCTTCCCTTGATTTCATTTAACAGTATCCGAGACTTATGGTATTGGAAAGTCACGTGACTGGGATAAATAATACCCATATGAAACAAATTGAGTTCAAATAATAAATCTGTAAATTTCGTTAATTAATTAAATACAGGAATATTTTCCCAATTAGCCGTTGATGAAAAGATACCGGCACTAGTATCCTCATAATCATTAATTAACGAGTACGTTTATCTTAATACGATACTTTGTTAACGGAAAATTGTGTGTTTATTTGGGAATTAATCAATCAAGTGTGATGGTAAAAAAATATATATACATCCGTGACAGGCTTGTATGTTTATAAAATATTTTTTTATGTAAAATAAGTGATTATGAATACCTTTAAACCACATAAATTGGCATAGTCCCAAGTTAAGCAGAGTTTTTACTATGGTAAGCAGGCAACTAAATATATAGGTATACTTATAAAAATAGGTATATACACAAATGCTTATTATACATTGCTCTATGATATCCAAGACTAAAAGTCGTATTCTCGGGTTCGTCACACAGATATCTGTCCTCAGGCATAGTCAGTGAAGTCTGGAGCTCTAACCACTAGATCAGACTCCTGTCAAATTGTAAATGACACATACATATTACAAGACATGGAACAACACAATAGACATTAAATTATTTTTATTTATTTATTTATGGATCTCAAACAAAAGATACACGAATAGTACATATACATCTTCACAAACATAGGAAAGCGTGTCTCTTCAATTACAGGAGATCACAGTAAGCAATGAGATACAGTCGCAACAGGAAGTTAAGCTAAATAAAAATAATAATATTAGAATCGTAGTTAAAAAAAATACAAACTTATTATTATTTTTAAACGTGTGATATAAAAAAGCATTAAAATCTACAAAACACCGGCGAAATGAATAGGCAATAAACATTAAAAATACTAATTTTATTTAAACATGAAAAGAGCTATTTCAAATGGTTAAAGCTTATAGAGCCATTACAGACTGATATTTTTATATAAAAAGTATTATTTCATCTTCCGTATTTTTTATTCCTGCTAACACTATTAAAATAAAAACATTACTACATAAATTATTCCCCTTATTGCGTATTTAAAATAGTTAATTTTATTATTGGGATAATTTTTATTCACTATAATTCTTGTGTAAAATTTCGCCGACAAGCTCGAGGCTGTCTGAACAAATGCTACCCTGAAGTAGAGTAAAGTTTATTAACACAACACAAGTTTTGTAATTGCCTAGAGCAACTTCAAATTGATCGAACAATCGAGATGGGACGTTAAAAGTACTCGAATACCCGGATGATATTATGATATTACTGGAATAATCCAGTCCACACAAACTATTTTATTTTTTAAAGCATTTGCCTATTTTAAAACACTTTTTCATGCCCCACGTCGATATCATCATTACCGCACATCCAACAAATCATACCTCATGATAAGTACTATTCATATACATACATATCACGCCGCGTCCCTAACGGGGTAGGCAGAGAGTATAGAGCGCCAGTTCTCTCTAGACTTACAAACCTCTTTCGCATCGTCCACATTCATCAATTCATACATGCTCGTTGGTTTTGACTACTCTTGACGTTCCCGTCCTTGAGCGTCCGATCGTTAAGTACTAGGTTGATATTTAAGAGGGATTAGATAATATGAAATCGTTCATACATCCATATAATCGCACCCAATCTCTCACGGGGTAGCCATAGTCAGTAGATCACCAGTTTGCTCTAGACTAAGAGGTCTCGTGCTTTATCGACATTTATCGGCCAATAAGCAACATAGAAGGTCGATATTTAGCAAATAAGTCGTGTCTATTCTAACTTAATAACTTGTTACCTCTTCATATAAACTGACATGGGGCAATAAAATATTAAAAGATAACAGAGTAGAGTTAATTTTACCGCAAACATTAATGCAATGAGCATAAATTAAAAACCATACTTATAATGCCAGCGCTCTTCGCTCTCCGCACACCCGAACCTCATACATTCCGTTGTTAATTAAGGCCCATATTTTTTTGCTTCTCCTTGCGAGTGGTGCACTTTGAATAATTAACAAATGTTGCACTTCCGTAATATTATTGAGTCAGCAACAGCGACAAGTGTCGACCCAGCTTCGTATAATCGTACAATTATTAATTGTTTGCGAGAGTGCTAGAATTGACAACGCTGACAGTTGATAATTAACTTTCTATGTAACTTTTTATTTTAATTAATTTAAGTATGAACAGAAAACACAATTATGATTTACAAACAAATGTGCGACTGCAGTAGTATAAAACTATATCGCAGATAAGAAAACTCATCCCCAGAGAGAGACGTTACAGAGTTCCTAGTTGACACTATTAAAATTTAATGTGTTTATTAATAATAATTTATGGTTGAAGTCGTGGTGGCCGAGTGGTTCGAGTAGTTGCCTGCGACACAAAGTTCGCAAGTTCGAATCCCGACTGTACCAATGAGTTTTTCTGAACTTAAGTCTGACTGACTTGTCACACCACGAGCTTTACGGTGAAGGAAAACGTCGAGAGGAAACCTGCATACGTCTGAGAAGAAATTCAAAGGCGTATGTATAGTCGTGCTTTAGTAACGGCGATGGACTCGCCATCTGTCACGTAGGTAATTCAATTATTTCACATTATAACGTTGGTTTTGAGATATAGAAAAAAATAGTGAAGAAAGATTGACAAAGAGAAAGTGTGTAAGAAGGGGAGGAGAAAGACCACGTTCCAACTACTTAGGACACTCAAGGACGCACAGCGATCGGACACTCATGAACGGGAACGTCGAGAGAACTCCAAGCTGGCGAGCATTTTGGAAGAGACTTATAAATTTAGTCATATACTCATCTCATTAAAAAGGTTATTAAATAATTAATCTGTCATCGAGCCATCTTTGCGACTAATCCAGAACAGTTGTCGTTTGCCTGTTCCTATCGCCAACTATAGAATCGCTTCTATTACTCCATATTTACAAAGAGAGTTAAGTAATGCTAAAAGCGTATCGCTTGAAGAGTTTGCATATTTGCAAGACACTGTTAAATTGATATATATCTCCACGCCTTACCAATAGGGTCCCTTAATAAGTTTTCGCCCGTTACGTTTTGAATTTCTTCTCAAACGTATGCAGGTTTCCTGGCAATGTTTTGCTACATCGTAAAGCTTGTGGTGTGACTAATCACTGTACTTAAGTTCAGAAAAACTCATTGGTACAGTCGGGATTCGAATTTGATTTCTTTGTGTTACTGACAACTACTCTTATTTTTTAATAAATAAATACATTTTAGTAGGATATTTTTGGGCTTGACACATGCTATTGTCCACATTTTCAATTTGTTAAAATGTTGTAAGTGATAGAGCAATATCACGTAGAACGTTAGGCAAGTGATATTTTTAATATCATGCATACATATATTCACGCCTCCCCATGGGAAATTTAGATAATGCGCCAGTTGTCTCTAGACTTACAGACCACTTTCGGTTCATCAACATGTATCAGACCCTTCATACATGCTTGTTGGTTCTTGACTCGTTGACTTTTCTGTTCTCTTTAAACAAAAAATATCCTTGCCCTGTCTGCTCCATGGACAATATTTTTAATATTATATTATTAGGAATGCAAATCTTGAGTACTATGAAGTCGCAAATTTTAATACTGAGTAATAATCAATTAACTTTAAAACAAGCCATGGTGGCCGAGTAGTTTGAGTAGTCGCCTGCAACACAAAAATGGCACGGTAATGGAAAATATCGAATGGAAACCTGCATACGCTTGGGAAGAAATTCAAAGGCGTATGTATAGTCGTGCTATACACACGCTACGTCTATCTACTTCATCGTTTTGAGTTCCGTGCGATCTATTGACTTTTGCCCAAAGCTAGCCCGGCAAGGCAAACGGGATTGAATCAGTTTGTGAGAACTTAGCTATTCTAACCTTAGCATACATACATAGAGCTACATAATTTGAGTTAGGTATTCTATTGAGAGATCCATCTTTTGGATGTCCGTTGCCAAATAACACAATTTTTGAGTTGTGTACTTGCGCGGTGAATAACGTTTCCAATACTGACCTCTTTGGGGAGGTGAAGGATTATTATATTGTGTTGGCAGCAGAGGTATTATGCTGCTACCAGTATAACTCTTCGAACACAGAGTGGCAGCGCGTAAGTGATACTTCAGTTTCGTGAGGTAAATAGGCTAGGGTAACCGCTTCCTATCAGACCATATGCTTGTTTGCCACTCTTGTTGTATAAAAAAAAACATAAAGCCCGTAGTAAACGGTTGCCATAAACTGTAAGCGCTAGCAATACTAAAGAGTGAAATTGCTGTGTTAGCAGTATACCTTCTATCTCGTTCTTCTGTATCTTCTAAAATAGTCTCGCACCGGGTCGTTTCAAAGGAGTTTCTTTCCTGCACTCAGGCTGAGGAATTAAATATGAAGGTATTACGAAGAGAACAGCCTCCGGAGTGATATTGCTAGCAAGATGGCTGGCTGCTAGGCATCTATGCAGTCGGCATGGGCTATACTCCATGCATGTGCTACCTTTTTTGACTTTTTATAAGTGCCCATTTAGGTGCATCTCTATGTGAAATAAAATATTTTGATTCAGATTTGGTGTAAAATATTTTTGAAATGTGTTCCATTGTAAGCATTTAAAATAATATTTGTTGTTAGATTTAGGAAGGTGTGTGGACTTTCGTCTGACATAAATAAATAAAAATAATAATAAAGCATAAAAGATTCCTATAGAGTCGATGGACGGCGGTAGCTACTTCCTATCGATCTAGAAACCCAACTCTGCTTTACAGATTATTCTGCGTAAACCGTTTATCCGAGGGCAATGGCAGGCACGCTAAAATATTGTTTTCACAACTCTCTTATTATGAAATAACAATTGTTTTTTACAACACACTACCCTCCCTCTATAACAGCATACAAATACGACTGTAGAATCAAGAATAACTGCCTATGTCACAAGAGCAACGAAAGCCCTATTAGAACAAAACAATGGCGCGCAAACATCAATAGGCGCTGACATCTGACGTACGCAATCAGACCATGAGATGTAAAACAGTTTAACTAACATTTGACGCAGTGAAACCACCCGAGAATTAATTTCCGATGTTGTCGATAATGAACCGAGGTCGGTCATTTGCATCGATATTTCGATGACGTTTATCGAAATGAGCGCCCTGTGCAAATTTGCCGTACGTATCCGCAACCAGTTTGCGCTGGATCGAACCGGATATTGCATGACTATTGTTGTAAAATTCATATTGGTGGTATTTACATTTTGACTTTGAAATGTGGTTACTAAGCGAGAATCGACCTCTACTTTATTGGGCAGTTGCTTTAAAATTAATAATGAATTTTAAGTCCCTCGTTCGTTAAATTTCCAATGGATTATAGTTATATAAATATATTTGTATTGTTTCGTAAAGGTCTCGCCAATTCCTTAGATATGACTACATTTCAATCAACCTCAACCTATTTTGACATTGTAGGAGCGTGAGAATATATTATTATATGTATAGATAATGTATATTATTACAATTAAAAATATATATTATCTTATCTTAGTATCTTAACAGTACTAGAACTTTCATGGCCTGGTGATGGCTTTGACGTACGAAGTTGTACCGGCTGTGAGGATATCACAAATTAGTTAGTCTATTTACAAGCTTACTTAAAATTTAAAGCCTACATATCCACAACAAACATTTTTGACAACAACAATAAAAAAGTTGTCTCGATTATATTTAAATAGACATTCGATTAACCTAACGCAACTAGATTTAAAAATCGAATGCATTTCCTATGTAAGTATCAAAATCAATGTTGCAATATCACGCAACGGCAATTTCGTTCATTACTCGCCGTTTCCTTGTGCGCACACAAACGACTCGTATTGCTAACAGTAATAACTACGTCAAGTCGTATATTATTCCTTTTGCTGACAGCAATCACTGTTCTGCTGACTCAGGAGGGGGATTGTTACGAATGTTCTCGCGAAAGTCGCTTTTGTGTAAGAAATTTTAAGCCCTTTTCTCGCTGATCAAGTCGGTGTGTTGTCATGACTTCATGAGCCATTAAATTCGTGTTATGCAAAGTACTTTTGTGTAATTGTTTGCGATTGCGAGCTAGAAATGTATATCTGTCATAAAAACTTGCAAATGTGCCGACTAAAATGGATTTCATTAAATGTTAATGTACATTTGGAAACAGAATAGAAGAGAGCCGTGGTGGCCGAGTGGTTCGAGCAGTTGCCTGCGACGCAAAGGTCGCAAGTTCGAATCCCGACTGTACCAATGAGTTTTTCTGAACTTAAGTACAGTGATTAGTCACAACACGAGCTGAACGGTGAAGGAAAACATCGAGAGGAAACCTGCATACGTCTGAGAAGAAATTCAAAGGCGTATGTATAGTCGTGCTGGAGTAACGGCGATGGACTTGCCATCTGTGACGTTGGCACTTAATATACCTCTGGCGGAAAGTGGGTGTGTGGGTATTACCTATACACCTCTGCCTACCCCTTCGGGGACCCTTGTGGGAAGGCGTGAGGATATATTATAAAAATCTTCCCGCAAATATGCTTAAACCTTGGGCATTACTGTTTGCTTCATCTAAGTTATATTGAGGTCATAATTAGGTAATGATTTATTTAGTTAAGTCATCTACTTAGAAATTCTACAGCTTTCACGCATTCACGGATTTTCTTTATTAGGGCTTGCAACGCGAGCTGTGGGTGTTGTATCCATAGCCGACGATACTCGCTTAATATCTGGCGAACTGTACATTAATTTGCCACCAAAGTGATAAAACAATACGTATTTCATCATCATCATATCATCACGCCGCGTCCCGAACGGGGTAGGCAGAGAACATAGAGCGCCAGTTCTCTCTAGACTTACATACCTCTCGCTCCGTCCACATTCATCAGTCTCTTCATACATGCTGGTCGGTTTAGAGTATTTAATAAACATTAATAAAAAATAATGTTTACTAGTAAAATTGTATAGAGAGAACCCGTGCCTGATGGTTGAATTATAAGACGCAGTAAATATGTATTTGTGAATCTTTAATTAGAAGCAGTACGATTATTACGGCCAATATTTTCCAAGTGACTGGGTCTCGGGTGTGCAAGGAACGCCTTTTATAGGGTTATCGTACTCGAAGCTCTTATAATGAACTGAACACAACAAAGCGCCTGGGAAACTCAATTCTCCATGATAGAAGCGAAATGTGGTAGTTTAATGTCTGATAAGGGACCAAGTATTTTCACGTTTTACTAGCCATGAATTTTGAGAACTCTCCTAAGCTAGATGCTGTCATCACAGTCATTGCGGACTGAATGCGTGACATTTACATGATCACACTTTCTATCAAATATTCCTGAAGAGACAGACGTGCAATGTACATATATATGCACTCCAGAGTTCTATTTAGGTGCCATTGTGATGACGAGCCTGTCGCCGATTCTAAAGCATGTATATGTATAATTTATTTTTCTTTTCTTTTTTTATCTGGGACAATTCCACACAAATTGACCTAGTCCCTAATTAAGCAAAGCTTGTGTTATGGTAACTAGACAACGATATATTTACTTATATAGATAGATATATACTTAAATACATAGGACATCCAAGACTAAGGTACAAATATTCGTGTTCATTACACAGTATCTGCCCTCAGCGGGATTCTAACCCTCGACCTCAAGTTTCGCAGTCAGGAGCTCTAACCACTAGACTAGACGGTCGTCATTTAATTTCTTCTTAAACGTATGCAGGCTTCTACTCGATGTTTTACCATAAAGCTTGTGTGATAAATCACTGGACTTACATATGATAACCAAATATAAAGTCATTAATTATTGTGTATTTTATTTTACTTTAATTAATATGGATTAAAAAAAAACATTAATTAGAGATTGTGACCACTCAAGTTCGCACACAAATCGCATTCTTAAGGTCAAATAAAACCCACATTTATTTCATGTCAGATCCTATATATTTCAAATAGTAATCATATTAATAATATAATTTTACATACAACTTCCCACTTTAATAACGATGTTTTTTTTGTAACCAACTTCATCTTAAAGATATGAATAATACACTGTAACATCATATACATGTGATTATCTGTTTGTCTGCATACCCCGTATTTAGACAGACTAATGAGTCCACCACCGTTTGTTGAGTAAAAGATCGAATATACGAGAGTTTCGAGTCCATCTATAATTCAACAGGAAAATGCGTTTGAATAGAACGTCAATAGAACAGGTACGAATTGGTTTTGTGATCTCATCAGCAACTGTTATATAATTATTTTCTTTCAGTTAAATTTCAATTTTAAAATTAATTAAGTCGTAAATTGCTCATTTGCAAGCTCTGACGGTCTAAAACGGTTTTTGTCTGTACCTAAGATCAGTGATTCAGTCCACAGCTTTATGGTAGAGGAAAACATCAAGGGATAACCTGAACCGTTTAAGAATAAATTCAAAGACGTTTGTTTGGTCGTTTTTGAGAAACGGTGACGGACTCGCTGCCTCTCATTTTGGCATTTAAATATATCTTAATATCAAAAGATATTTGAATTGCTTCTCAGACGTTCCTTTTTACCGTAAAGCTCGTGGTATGACTAAGCACTGTACGTTATGCGTATTAAGTACAGAAAAACTCCATGGTACAGTCGGGATTCGAAATATATCAAAAGATAGATAAAGATAGTATGCTGACCAATTTTTTGGGCGATTCTAGTGGGATGCCTTCCCAGAAGAATTTTTTGAAGATAACGAAATAAAAACAAACGTTGTACTCCAATCTTCGATATTTAAATCCTAGAAAGTAAAAGTATACTGCATAAATAATGTTATCTCTCTAAGTCAGTTGGAAGGAAAGACTGCTACTGAATAAAAATCACAACATTTGTCACAGCATAAGAATTGGAATTAGACAAATTCGTCCGTTAAATTAAGGCCGCTGCGAATGGGAAACGGAATTCGATTTGGGGTAAATCTCCCGCGCGGGCGGGGAAGTGGGGACTTCTGCCAAGCAGTGCCCTCGACTCGCACGTTTTTGGGTAGAATAGAAAGTGTATTTACTTCTAATTTGATTTTAAATTGGATACAAATGGATGGTGACTTTTTCCTCAAACCTAATCTGGCAAAGAACGAGCGTTGGTTGTAAATTATTCAGCTTAACGGCTCGAGTGAAAATTAAATCGATCTATCAAATACAATTGGCATTGAAGGTGGCTTTACACCAATAACGTGAGGTGTTAAACAGGGTGTGCAAATCCCAAAGTGTTTCTCTGAAGCATGCCATACGAATACGGTAATCGTCCACTACGTCCACACACTTGGGATGTATGCCACGTTTGTATCTTTGTATAATCTATTAAATACAACTAATGCAGTTATGTTTATAGAAGCATAAAGCAGTTTAGTTGAAGCCTTCGTTAGAGTTTCAAGAAAATTAAAAAAAAAAATCTAAGAAGAATGTATATAAAAATCAAATTAGCACCGCATAACTCATTACAGGGGCCATAAGGCACGAAGAACAATTCAATTATTTTTTTATGCCCTCTGCAGCCATTCGTTTGCTTTACAAATTAGTCCGAACTAATTAGCTCGTTTAAAACAACTCTATAAATTTGTAATTAACTTCACTTACAAGTTGTTATTGCAGTATAAATAGAGACCTTTGCCACGTTCAGATTGATTGTGCGCGATTTTCTTTCTACTATAAACTTTTTGACATCTGTCATAGATCGAGAGATTGTGCTAGTGTGAGATAAAGAGTTGCAAAAGAGACGTTGACAAGAGCCCGGCCCAGAAAGTTTAATTATTTTTTTTTTACTTTAAAGTAAGTCAGTCATATTGCAAATTTTAATCCCACTGTTGATAGTGATTTATCGGTCCATATTAGTTGCTTAACAGGTAAATAGATGGCGCTGTGTCTCTTAGACATTGCATAGTAATGAGTACTAAGATATTGAAACACGTGATTCGATTAAAAGTAGGTCAAAACTGTTCAATGAAAATTGCTAATACGTACCAGATTCTCCTTGAACATAAATCATATTTTCGGAATGTGATTAAAATTGCTCAATTATGTCTAGGGCTGACATGGTGCTTCAAATGTGCCTTGTAGTTCCTGAGAACAATTCACTAATTCTACACGTACTACCGTTTAGAATTAGTAACATACTACTTTCTCCTAATATGACATAAACATATTTTTGCAGAAACAAAAGAAAGTGGATAGTAGTAGATAGTACACTGTTCGATATTTAAATCAAGACAGAACGCATGCATCGCATCTCCACTACTTACGTGTCTATACGATTTTAGGGCATATTTTGAACTCGGACGTATGGCATATACCAATGTAATGTACTTTACCTATGCTACTATAAATACAGAGCCGTGGCCGAGTGGTTCGAATAGTTGCCTGATCAAAGATCGCAAGTTCGAATCCCGACTGAACCATGGAGTTTTTCTGTACGTCATACGCATAACGTACAGTGCTTAGTCACACCACGAGCTTTACGGTGAGAATTAACGTCTGAGAAGCAATTCAAATGTGCGCCTACATTATGTCTCTGGCGGAAAAGTGGGTGTGTGGGTACTACCT
This sequence comes from Drepana arcuata, assembly GCA_016069955.1. NCBI lineage: Eukaryota > Metazoa > Arthropoda > Insecta > Lepidoptera > Drepanidae > Drepana > Drepana arcuata. The sequence continues at coordinate 70,387 of JACCPG010000013.1, forward strand.
ATTTATCTCTGCCTACCCCTTAGGGGACCCTTTGGGAAGACGTGACGATATCTAAATACCTGGGACAATTCCACACAAATTGACCTAGTCCCATATTAAGCAAAGCTTGTGTTATGGTAACTAGACAACGATATATTTACTTATATATATAGATATATACTTAAATACATAGGACATCCAAGACTAAGGTACAAATATTCGTGTTCATTACACAGTATCTGCCCTCAGCGGGATTCTAACCCTCGACCTCAAGTTTCGCAGTCAGGAGCTCTAACCACTAGACCAGACGGCCGTCAATACGAAAAATTATGGGCTATGTTAGACTCTTATCGATGGAAGAAAACTGACCTAAGCTACAAATATGGGCTATGTTAGACTCTTATCGATGGAAGAAAACTAACCTAAGCTACAAATATGGGTACAGTTTATGAAAAAACTGTCAAAACGCCATTTCGATTCTGCTGAAAATCATCCCAACCCTCTCGTCGTATCGGCCGCCCGATACACACCCTCCCTTATATCGAAAATAAGGCGCCCAAAACATGCCGTCATCGAACCGGATGACGACATAACGGTCCTCCAGGACGCCCGACGACGACACACAAACGACACTACACAAAACCGACCATTGTTCCGTCCTCGCCGGCGAGGCTCGACGCGAATAAGCCGTAACGTTCCCCCCAGACTCTCGCAAGTCCCGAGCCAGTAGCGCAAATCCCCTCCCCAAATAACTAAATAATAATAAAATACCAGACCAGCCCAGCTCCCTTGCTCGCGAACCAGCAACGCCCTAAGCCGAGGTCTGAACCCCACAGGGGGTGCCCTTAGCTGTTTTGCTTAATATTTAAGTGCCTGGCTGGAGGCCTAGGTCTCGCCATTGACCGGTTAAGTAGCGAAAGTTCCCGGAACTCACGCTACGAGAGACAATAAAAAAAAAAAAAAAAAAATTAAATAAAAAAAAACTACAAATATGGGCTATGTTAGACTCTTATCGATGGAAGAAAACTGACCTAAGCTACAAATATGGGCTATGTTAGACTCTTATCGATGGAAGAAAACTGACCTAAGCTACAAATATGGGCTATGTTAGACTCTTATCGATGGAAGAAAACTGACCTAAGCTACAAATATGGGCTATGTTAGACTCTTATCGATGGAAGAAAACTGACCTAAGCTACAAATATGGGCTATGTTAGACCCTTATCGATGGAAGAAAACTGACCTAAGCTGGGCTTATGCCATACCTATCGTTTATATTATGTATATGTATAAATAATACTTACAGAACCCGTTTGATTTTGCAACATATGTGTGTTGGATGGAATTGATGAAATTCCAAATAAAGGTATAAACGTTGATCCTAAACAGTCTCTTTTCATCCCGTCCCATTCTCATACCATCACATCACAATAAGTGACAAGTTCGCAGGCCCTTTCTTCAGACGTCGAAAAAGCAATACTTGTGTGAGCGATGTACAAAAAGATAAAACCTCCACGGAATGAAACGGTCCGCTATCCTGCGATCACTCTGACGCCCGTCAATCTTATTGTCATTCAATTTGAATTTCCGCGGGCCCGGCTTTTTTAAGGCCTGACTGTGGGGCCAGTAAAATAGCGCTCATTTACAATAGAACATAATATTTCTATTGTAAACCATTGCTCTTTCACAGCATTTAGAAGTCTAACTAACGTATTTGACGGGCTCAGAAAAAGCTGTCGAAAAGAGAGCCGCGGTGGCCGAGTGGTTCGAGCAGTTGCCTGCGACGCAAAGGTCGCAAGTTCGAATTCCGACTGTACCAATGAGTTTTTCTGAACTTAAGTACAGTGATTAGTCACACCACGAGCTTAACGGTGAAGGAAAACATCGAGTTCTTCTCGATGTTTTCCTGCATACGTCTGAGAAGAAATTCAAAGGCTGTATAGTCATGCTGGAGTAACGGCGATGGACTCGCCATCTGTCACTCAATAGGATATATTATTATTTATATTATATTTCCGGTAAGGGCGAAACTTATTTAACATCACACTGCGGAAGTGTGTAACATATTGGCGCGCAACTATTCCTACATACATACCACGCATCCAGCATCACTATTACTTCCAATTGTTGCTAAGTTATGCGATATTTGCCGTGAGAATTACGGAGATCGGAGCACGTCAGCCGCAACATTTCACACCCCATATGATTCCCATAAGACTTGTCAGTCACTTGATTTATTGTCACCGTAGAGAAATTTATCACTCCAAGTTATGCAGCGGATAAATCATGCGCTCTACTGGAGCCTCGCTTGTTCCATAGCTCGACTTTTTGTCACCCCCGAGTCGAAGTGAGGAAAAACCTTAACATTTGTCACTACATCGGAATCTGTTGAATTAGACGCTTCAAGGGTTCCGTCGGACGGGAATTTGGGCTTATTTTTTGTTTCTCTCTCGTGTAATAGAGACAGTTTTTTTGTCGTGGCGCGCATTGTATCGCGAAACAGATCTAATGCATGTAAAAAAGGAAATTGGTACATTAGGGATTTTCTTGCTGCGATTCCGGTAGCTTTCTAGAATATTGTGAGATAATATATTATGACACTTAAAGTACACCTATATTAAGGTTGATGATAGATGGGGCATAAAATATAATATAAATGAATAAGAGCCGTGGTGGCCGAATGGTTCGAGCAGTTGCCTGCGACGCAAGTTCGAATCCCGACTGTACCAATGAGTTTTTCTGAACTTAAGTACAGTGATTAGTCACACCACGAGCTTTACGGTGAAGGAAAACATCGACAGGAAACCTGCATACGTCTGAGAAGAAATTCAAAGGCGTAAAGGCGTAAAGTCGTGCTTGAGTAACGGCGTACGCCCATATGTCACGTTGGCACCTATAATAAATCTCTGGTGGAAAGTGGGTGTGTGGGTATTACTTTTACACCTCTTCCCTTGTCTTTGTCTTTAGGGACCCTTGTGGGAAGGCGTGAAGATATAATATTCAACTTTTACTTCAGAGAGCGATAACTTGATAGATTATTTGCCTTCTTGCAAAATATACTTACCCCATCTAGTCAAAAGCGCACGAGCATATTAAATGCAAACAACAGCCGGCTTCCCATTCTACCCTCATGTTTATCCTCATATACAAATACTCTGCCAACATGCGTCATCGCAACCCTTCAATTCAAAGTTACTAATTAAGTGTTGTTTTAGAGGGTGCAATGCTATGCCAAAAATCCCTTTGTTAGTTATTATAATAATTATTATTAATTATAGTATAGTATTTAGTATATAGTTCTTTACATATATCTGGGATTTTGTATAAAAGATTTTCTGGACGAAGTAAAAAAGGTGTGTACGTCTAGAGAGAACAGTCGCTATTCTCTCTGTCTACTCCGTTAGGGGCACGGCGTGATGATATTATGTATGTAAATTGTAGAATAGATTTATTACTCGTTAAATTACCTAGAAAAAACTTGTCACCTTGCTCCGAAACTACGAGAAAACAAAAGCGCCATAATTCAAGCTAATCCCTTTAGATTATGACCTCTTTGCAAATCCGTGGAAGTTTTAATAATGTAAGTGAAAAAAAAACCTTAAGTAATAACTCAGGCGTTGGCAGCCGCGGGTACAGGTGCCCCAAACTGCCCTAACACTGATTTACTTGAGAACTTGTTAACTGTTAAAATTCTCAACGATATTAACACCTGGAAAACATTGTACACTTACACTGAAAAGTTTTTACGTGTTTTTTTCATTAAAAATACAGCTTTCAGAAACTTGTTCCTTGAAATATACCTCCAGTGAAAAGGGGATATTACAGACAGGAGGTCTACGTTTTCGTAAACACTTATTCGAAAATATAGGTACGTGATATATAAGTACGAAACTTTATTATAGAAATGTGCAAACAGGAAGACGGAAAAGGTTTTATTTCATTAAGTTCTCACTCTCCTTTAAAGAAGAATAATGTGTAATTCATGCTATTTTTATCCAGGGTTGTGATAAGCGTGTAGCTGAGGACACGTGTAAACAATCTCAAAATTTAAAATTAGAGTTGCCCAACTTTTGCAGGACATCCTACTAAGATAATGATAAAAGTTTTTGACGATGTATATTCTTCTTTCACGTAAAGACGTACTGAAGGGAATCAAATAAAATATGACAGAGAGAATTTTCGTCCATTATGCTATTTAAGGCAAAGGTTTATAAGGTCGACCAATTGTTATACTTCTCCCATTGCTAGCGTCTATGGGCTGCAATAACCACTGGGAGGATGGTGTAAAGTTGTGACCTCTGTAGTATATCTAAATCATATTACTTACTAAACCTCAAAGTAGCAGTTCGATAAAGGTATGTTTAAAGTTATTGACAACCTTGTTTGTAGTGCTTACAGCAAGCGGATGTTGTAAGCTATAAATATGTGCATTAAATAAGATATCCATAGGATACCTTGTACTGCGCGGGAGTTGAACCCACGGTCCTTATTTATAGAATAATTGCTCAGACGGAAACCAGATTCAGACTGGCGTCATTTCTATTTAAATTACACTTAACTGACGATGGAATAAACCGAATTTAAGTTAGTTAGGTAGCCATAATGGACAATTTAAAACCGCTATATTTTGTTTCACAACCCTCCACAAAGTTTGAGGCCGTCTTCACCCCAACAGCTAATTCAGTGCGCCAGGGAAAAGTCACGAATACAAGGGCTAACATTTGGCTTTCATTAACCCCACGTTTTAACTGTACCATGAAGTTTTAACTAGTTTTTATTTTATTATTATGATAAGGCAAAATAAACAATATCCAAGGATGGCAATATCCAGTTCTGCCTAAAGGTATGAATATGCAGAAACGTATATCAACGAAATCTTAACACATATTTAAAGGTACTTTTCATAAACGTTGAAACTTGTCAATCTTAATTTTTTTTATATAGTTTCGCTTTCCACCAAGTGTCCCCTAAAATAGCTCGCATAGTTGAAATAACAGTGTCTTTTCGCCGTAAATATATTTAGGTGCCAACGTGACTATTGGCGAGTCCGTCATCGTTTTTCAAGCACGATTATCTATGTGCCTTTAAATTTCTTCGCAAATAAGGTTTCCCTTTGATGTTTTATTTCACGGTAAAGCTCGTTATGTAATAATACTTAAGTTAAAAAAAACCCCGAAATTCGGAACCGCCGGGGCGTTAGCCGGATAAAAATTTAAATAAAATAACCAGTCCAGCACAGCTCCTTAGGTCGTAATACAGGAAAGTTCAAGGCTGAAGTCCTTACCCCTCAAGGGGTGCCCTTAGCTGTGTTCGCTTCGCGCTTAAAAGTGCCTGGCTGGGAGCCTTGGTCTCGCCGTTGTTCGGTTAAGTAGCAAAGTTTCCGGAACTAACGCTACGGGGGACAACACAAAAAAATCGCATATAGCATGTCATAAAATTTTCTTCTTTTCATCTTCTATAAGTTCCTACATATAGAAATTGCGGTCTAATTTTGATGATCCGGTTCCCCTGGTATACTGGCCTAAATTCACTTCTAAAACATCGAAACGTGACTGCCGAGTGGTTCGAGTAGCTCCTTGCAACGCAAAGATTGCGAGCTGAAATCCCTACTGTACCAATGAGTTTTTATAACTTAAGTACAGAGATTAATCACACAACAAGCTTAACTGTGAAGGAGAACATCGAGAGGAATAACATCTTTAAGTATGCGCGTGCGCAGTGCAAAATTGCGAAATGTCTAGCATTATTTTATTATTAGATACACAAAGTGAATGTAGCCATAAGTACTGAATGTAGCCATACCTCAAAGCCCCCGAATATATATTTCTCGAACAATTTGGCAACAGACGTTTGCGTGGATAAAAACCGATTCGGCAGTTTCTCTGTTCTGGCTGCCTTCCATTTCCATTAGTGAATGTTTAGCCAAAGTGTTTCCAAACTTGGGCCCATTAGGAGTATTCTTTTTTGTCTCCGCCCCTAACTAACTTTTTTCATTTATTTGCGAGCTAAGTGTTTCTTTTCGTATGCAAGTTTCGACATGACTGGCGAAACACACCGAGTGTTTCAATTATGACAATTTCTTCGTAATTTTTGTATGAAAACCAGCTTGATTGGTTTTTTATGCAAATCAATCACATTTCTTATTAATTCAATTCGTCTAGGAATAAATATTTCCACTATGACTTCAAACTAATTAAAATTTAAATTTTGGATGTTAACAAATTCTCATTTAAATAAAAAAATGTTTTATTCATTATTAAGGTCACAGGGAACACTTATTGAACCTCAGAATATAATACAATAGCACATATATTTGTATAAATTACCATACATAAGTAGTTAATGGATTATATCACTTTATACATACCTATAAGTAACGCGAACTCTCCCCATACTCCCCAATTGAGAGTACAGCTTAGTGAGCTTCAAGAAGGGTGTGATAAACTTCCTACCCATACGCATCTGCCTACCCCTTCGGGAACTACACATCCACTTTTCGCCGGGGATAAATTTTAGATGCCAACGTGACAGATGGCGAGTTACGCTTTGGGCTTATTAATGATTACCTGGCCAAAAGAGAGTGTTAATACATCTAGGCGTGAAGAGTTGAAAAATTATGTAAATGGTAGCTCTCCAAGTGTAATTGTACAATTTAATCCGGGCCGCGATGTAAGGTGCAGATAATACTCGCGGCGTTCTCGTGATTAATGTACAAAGCGTCGCGAGAGTTACAAAATCTCACTAATGCCACCTCCGAAGAGCCAGTTAGCGGAATTAAGATTGCCAAACACGTGCATTGCGCGGTGCGAAATTATGGTGGGTTAAGGGGAATACACACGCGAGCGCGGTGGATTGTGAGGCACGACACTTTATGCGAAACGCCGAATATTTTCCTCGTTTATACAAAATAAATCTAAAAATCATAACGTGACATTTCATCTAATGGAAAATAAAAGATGAAAATTATCAGGTTTTCAAGTAGGTACTATATGCATACTTTCGCCTACTCCTTCGCTTGTGGAAAGGCGTGAGGTTTGTTAGATACATACATACTCGGCGTGATAATTCACGCCGAGTTCCTTACGGGGTATGCAAAGAGAGTGGAGCGCTAGTCCTCTCTAGACATAAAGATCTACACCACTGCATATATTTTTTTAATATTTATGGTATTTAATGCATATATTCTTTCATTAAATATACGTTATCTAACTCTTATTATTTATTATTTTCTTTAATATCCTTACTATATCCTTACTAATATTATAAATGTGAATGTAAGTTTGTTTGTTACGCTTTCACGTACAAACTACTTAACCGATCATCATTAAACTTTGTACACATATTCTTGGAGGTATTAGAAGTAACATAGGATACTTTTTATTGAAAAAAAAAACAATTTTACGAAAGTTAAAAAAGCCGTCCTTGCCGACGAAGTCGCGGGTACAGCTAGTATATAATATATATGTTTAACCGTTTTACAAAGTGTGTGCAAGAAGAGGCAGAGGAAGACCACGTTCCAACTACCTGGATCAAATCGATCGGACGCTCAAGGACGGGAACGTCAAGAGTATTCGATACCGACGAGCATGTATGAAAAGACTGATGAATGTGGACGAAGCGAAAGAGGTATGCAAGTCTAGAGAGAACTGGCGCTCTATACTCTGCCTACCCCGTTAGGGACTTGATGATATGTATGTATGTAAGTCTTAAAAATGAAGGAAGTTTCGCAAGTCGACCGTATATATTTTTTAATCTACTAATTATTCATCGCAATCCTTTAGTGCGATAAATTGCGGCTTAGTGTAGGCTTACCCTTACGGAGTCGGGGGAGGTTTTTGTGGTTCGTATTCTAATTACATGTCGTGCATTCGCATAATGAAGCATGTGTTTAAACCAATTAATTCGGAGCAACATTATAATGGATTGTTTACACAAATCCAACGTTACAAGGTCTTGGGTTTGTTCTGTTTACGTTGTAATTACTGTAACTAGATGGATTCGAAATTTGAATTTAATGTTTTAAATTTTTATTTCATTTAAGGTTTGCATATTCTATAATCTTTTGATGATTGCACATTAAAACAAAGATTAAACAGCAGATTTTTGGCGATTGTTAGAGGTGGTTACTAGTTCCCTTAGACTTGCAGACCTCTTTCGCTTTATCCACATTCGTCAGCAAACAGTTAATAAAAGTTAATGCACACTAATTTTTAGTACTCTTGACGTTCCCAATCTTGAGTGTCCGATCCATGTGATCTAAATAGTTGGAACGTGCTCTTCCTCTGCCTCTTCTTCTAAGCTTTTACATCGGTTATTTGTTTTATCTGTTACTGTTAATATTATTTTGTGTAATATTACTAGCAGACCCGGCTACGCATTGCTGTGGCTAAGGGTTTTGTTATATTACATTGTAAATAAATAAATACTTACTCAATCCAGTCAACAGATATCGCCATGTGTTAGAATTGTTTGGAGCTAACAGATAATTGTGACTGACAAATAATAGACAAATAATTTGCAATAAAATAATATTGCAGCTACAAATTGAGATGTAAGCTATCTTATCTTTCAAGTTGGATCAAATTTCACATGGTGTGCAAATTTGCTTAAAGTCGGTTAAGTAGATTAGGAGTCCATCGCGGACAAACAACGTGACACGTAATTTAAATATATTAAGAAGAAGATTATAAAGTAGTTGATTCGTTTTTCCCCTCTTAAAACTATGATTTCAGAATTACCCAATGTGATAGAGTAGACGAAGTTTAAATAATAAGAGCCATTCCCACATAGAGACAAACTTCATTTCGCTGAAGAAATAGTAGTTGCCTCAAAATCAAAATCAAAATAAAACATTTCATTTCACATAGGCCTAGATGGGCACATATAAAACGTCGAAAGTGACAAAGACACAAAGATCGCCAGATCGAATCTCGACTGTACCAATGAGTTTTTCTGAACTTAAGTACAGTGATTAGTCACACCACGAGCTTTACGGTGAAGAAAAACATCGAGAGGAAACCTGCATATGTCTGAGAAGCAATTCAAAGGCGTATGTATTGCCGTGATTGAGTAACGGCGACGGATTCGCCGTCTGCCACGTTGGCACCTTAAATATTGCTGTGGCGGAAAGTGGGTGTGTGGGTACTACCTATACACCTCTGCCGACCCCTGCGCCGACCCTTGTGGGACGGCGTGAGGACATACATAAATTATTCGCTGACTTTACCCACTCCTGTTATAACCATCACTCGCCAATCGCTATAGCATAATTTTCACAAGCCATAATTGCTGACTAATTACCATCACCAAAGCAGTTGTAAATGTGGATAACTTTAGCTATAAATGACAATTAAAGTAACCTGGATAACCATTATAGGAACTTTGACTTTCATCATAAAATGAATTTACTGTGTAAACAATAAGTTTATGTTTTATGTACGGCCTTATTTATTTTGGGACAATGTTATTATAATTTTGCTTGAAAAACAAGCGTTTGAATTCGTAAGAAAAAATATTTACAGTTTTTAAATATATTCAATATTTCAAATAATATTAATCAATATTGACGAGAAACCATACCTAGGTATCTTATCAATACATTTTCTTATTGATTACATGCGTGCATATATCCTCACGCCTTCCCACAAGGGTCCCCGAAGGGATAGTAGAGGTGTATAGGTAGTACTCACACACCCACATTCCAGAGATATATTTTAGGTGCCAACGCAAAAGATAAGATAAATTTTGTTCTTGATGTTCTCCATCACCGTAAAGCTCATGGTGTGACTAATCACTGTACTCAGGGTCAGTAAAATGAATATAACCACACGGCCACCTTGGCTTATTTATAAGCCAATATTTCTAGTTGTAAAACGCGGTTTCTCCTAAAAAAGTATTATACAAATATAATGATTACTGCAGGGAGTGGTTATAGGTTAAATTAATAAACAGATAATCGATTCTGGAGAGCCACCGCATAGCTTCTCTTAAATGAGAGGCACAATCTCAATAATTAACAGCTACTGATAAATATTGGAACCTTAAAAGCCATGTTACTTAAGAAACTCATCAACTCACCGCGTTCAGAATTTAAGATTAATTACTTTGGTTATTAAAACTCGACGTTTAGGGGGCATAATTAGACAGAGACGGATTCCACTAACGGTTTTTGTAATAATCTTGTGGGGTAAGTATAAAATATTATATTTACCCCATTCATATTCAATGACTTAGACATAGCTTCAAACTATTATATTAGTAAGTTTGTTTATTAAAAAATTACGAGCTTTGTATTGGAGAAAAAAAGTTACAGCTACCCCTGTTGAATGTATACTTGCTCGACCGTAAAAGGGCCTACGTACCTAATAATATTTAACTAATGTGACGAAAAAATATCCTACTTATAAATGGAAAGCTTGTGACGGCGTTCGCTACTCAATTACGCTAGAATGGAACGGAATTGGGTGAAATATACAGTTAACACACATACATAAATTAAATATAAATATAATATACTATCTGCCCCGGCGAACTTCGTACCACCAAAAAGTCGAGAAAGTTGTTGTTTTTACTTACTTCCTCGTATTTTTTACGTTTTTTTTCTCTCCATAAGAACCTTTCTCAGTCTTCATCAAATACAATAAAATATAAATCATCCAAATCGCCCAGTCACTTTCGAGTTTTGCGCTTAGCAACACATTTACTGATTCATTTGTATTTATAAAGAAGATATAATAATACGATATATAAATATATACAGAAGTGATAACGCGAAGCTTCGCTAGAATACTTATAGTTTGGTAAGCCGGAGTGGGTGAATGGCTCGAGTAGTCGTCTTTAAAATCAAGGTTGCTGGTTCCAACACTAATCTAAACGCATTGGTTAATCATACTACGAGCGTTTCAAAAGCATATCTTCAGAAAGTTTGAGAAAAGACTCCCCATCGATCACGCTGGCGCACAAATATATAAATATATGGCGCATATATATATGGCGAATAGAGCGGTTTATACACTCTGCCTACCCCTTCTGGTATGGAAAAGTAAGGTAGTTAAGGCGTGAATATATTTAACTTATATTTGTTTCTTAAATATCACATAAAAAATATGATTCTTATATTCTTTATTAAGATGTGGAATCATCTACATTTGAATGCATAATCCAATTATATTCTACTGTAATCTTATTACAAATACTTCACACTCGACTATGTTTATTTGAATATTTTTTTATAAATAATATATATCCTCACGCCTTCCCACAAGGGTCCTCGAAGGGGTAGGCAGAGGTGTATAGGATTACCTATACACCTCTGCCTACCCCAAATTGGGTATTAACCCAAACACCCACTTTCCGCCAGAGGTATATTAGGTGCCAACCTGACAGGTGGCGAGTCCATCGCCGTTACTCAAGCACGACTATACATACGCCTTTTGAATTTCTTCTCAGGCGTATGCAGGTTTCCTCTCGATGTTTTCCTTCACCGTAAAGCTCGTGGTGTGACTAATCACTGTACTTAAGTTAAGAAAAACTCATTGGTACAGTCGGGATTCGAACTTGCTACCTTTGCGTCGCAGGCAACTGCTTGAACCACTCGGCCACCACGGCTCTAATTTTTTATGTGAAAATAATTTTGTGCGGGCAGGTTTTAAGCGGAGCAATAAATTAAGCGCGCACAATACACGTTGGATAAATCGTTGTCACGTAAGAATGTCGCATTAGGGGGTTTGTGGGGGCGAGATGGAGCCAAGGGGGCGAGATGAGTGTAGAGGTGGGAAGTAATAACAGTGGCATGCCGCAGTTAGCTCAGGGTTATTGCTTTGTATTATTTATGTGTGTGAGATGAGGTGACGGGGTTTAAGAATGTTACGATTAGCCCGTAACGTTAGCGGGAGTTGAGAATCATTGAGTAAAGCACGGAGTTCAAGGGTATGAAGATATTTTTTAGGATAGCAACACACGGTTAATACTTTTGGTGCTGCACGCGGCGAGTTTGCCACCTAAAAAAGAAAGTGAAAAATCTTTTCTTATTTCAAACGCAACGAGTTCCCCATTTAAAATTGCAGCTGCCTAACTGAAGTTGTACTGACTTAAGCTTTGGTGCTTGTTGCCAAAATGCATTGTAGTAATTCTTGTCGAGACTATCGGCATTAAAAAATATATATTATATATAATTTCAGTATGAAAATCAACCATCTCTTAAGATTTTTATAAACAAAATTTTCTTTTAATTGTAACCGACTTGCATGCGAAATAAAGCCGCGATCGGCTTGTTTATACAGGCCGCTTGTTTTAGCGATAAGAGAACGATAAAAGTATACATTGCGTATTCGCTTCCGTAGTGTTTGCTATCATATAACAACATTCATCTGTTTGTACGGCCACTTCAGATTAGTTGTTTTTCCGCCGATTGCCGTCAGACAGCTTTGCTTGTTTAACTAGTAAATGAACAGTAAGTATACTTCAGTACATATGTTTTTAAAAGCTGTGATGGCTGAACTTGTCCTAGTAGTATCCTACTAAGTTGCAAGAGCGAATTGCGATTGCACTAAGTTTTCCTGATCTTAAGTGCAGTGAAGAAAAACATTGTAAGGAAACCTGCATATGTTTAATAAGGAATACAAAGATTTATGTATAGTCGTGCTTTAGAAACGATGAAGAATCAATATTATTAATTAAATCCATTAGATCTAGGTAGTTGGGTCTTGGCTTTACTATGCTAAATTGATTTGCAAATACGAAGATCCTTATATATTTTATAAAGCCGTGGTGGCCGAGTGGTTCGAGTAGTTGCCTGCGACACAAATATCGCAAGTTCAAATCCCGAATGTAGCAATGAGTTTTTCTGAATTTAAGTACAGTGAAGGAAAACATCTAGAGGAAATCTGCATACGTCTGGTCGGCAACGCGCGAGTGATACCCCTGGTGTTGCAAACGTCCATAGGAGGCGTTAACCTCTTTCCATCAGGCGCATTACAATTGCATACTCGCATTAAAATTGTAAACAGGTTACCTCCGAAAATAGGTCGTTTGGTCAACTACAATAAAATTGAACGGAAGCATAAAAAAAATATATTCTAAGTTGCTTTTTTTTTGCATAAAAATATTTTATCACGTAAAGCTAAACATATAGAATCTAACTATGTTGTGTATGTGTAATGTTTGTTAATGGTCTCTGAAAAAATAACTTACTACCAACTTACTACTACTAAATCTAATTTCTTTAATTATATAAAAAATATATATCCTCACGCCTTCCCACAAGGGTCCCCGAAGGGGTAGGCAGAGGTGTACAGGTAATACCCACACACCCACTTTCCGCCAGAGGTATATTAGGTGCCAACGTGACAGATGGCGAGTCCATCGCCGTTACTCAAGCATGCCTATACATACGCCTTGGAATTTCTTCACAGACGTACGTACGCAGGTTTCCTCTCTATGTTTTCCTTCATCGACCATTCTATGACCGTTCTAAACATAATCAAATTACATAAACAATAAGTGTTCTAGAACACTGAGGATCGTTATAAGGCAAATTAAGGTAATTCAATTGAATCGATGTTTCTGAAGTCACCTCAATAAGAAACTGAGACTGACAGATGTATAAAAATGGCTCGACTATAACACGTTACATTGATATTAGAAAAAGAGCTATATAATACCATTTATATAATGTAATGTTTTATTGTTCGCAGGTCCCGTTATAGCATCACTTTTCCTGATCATTTTAAGTCCTGTCGTTACTATCGGTGACGCCATACTGAGGTAAATATATATTCTTTTGTTTAAATATCATCATCATCATCATATCATCACGCCGAGTCCCTAACGGGGTAGGCAGAGAGAGGAGACTTACATGCCTTTTTCGCTTCGTCCTCATAGTGAGAGCGCCAGTTCTCTCTAGACTGGTTAACTAGTTAAGTCTCTATAATGTTCGTTAGTTTACACTTCAAATAATATAATATATATTTATCTTTTCTTACAGGCATATTCTACGATGATGTTTGGCCGCTTACGTCTGAGCTGACGAAGATCGTCATTGCATTTGTAAATATACTAATTTATCGACTCAATATTAACTTCAATGAAATGTGTAACTAAGGAGTCCGATTCAGTATACGGTTCTTATTAACCTTCACCTTTGACGATCGGAAGTGATTGTGTGTTTTTACTTTGCTTAAGTACTAAAGGTATGATAATTAAAATTTAGTCATTTCCCTTTTAGCATTTTGTTAATTTTGAATTAGCATCATATTATAATTTATAAAGTTTATGAGGATTTTTGATAAGATTTTTTTTTATACAACAAGAGTGGCACACATGCATACAGCCCACCTGATGGGAAACGGTTACCGTAGCCTATTTACGCTCACGATACTGAAGATTAGATACAATAGTTTACGTGCTAATGTATCATTTGCGCCTTGCCACTCTGTGTTCGGAGAGTTATAGTGTGTTGGCAGCATAATGGGTTTAATCCCTCTACTTCCAACACAATGTAACAATCCTCCCCCTCCCCAAGGAGCTCATTACTGGAAACCTTATTCACCGCGTAGGAACACAATAAATTGTGTTATTTGGCTACGGACTTTCTACAAGGTGGAGGTCCTGCCCCAGTCGGCCAGTCCAAATTCAAACGGAAAACCCGTTATGCTCTACTTCTCTTGGTATTAATTGTTTTAACGGAATTAGATTAAATCTGACATTGAGATTGATTGTAAGCTGGATTCATACAGGAAGAAACCGCAGGACACGGTAACAATATATGTTGTTATTTTATAATATATTCATATTACCTTCTCCATCTTTACAACTTCGAAACATACGTAATATGATTTAATGAAAAGTACTTTTATAATCGATTTTTTATAAACTTAATTTTCCAAGCAATGTACGTGCACCCCGAATAATAAGCGGTTATCATCTCCGAGAGGGAATTGATGTTATTTGTGTACCCCTGAGCCACTTAAGTGATAAATTACAAAAATGTATATACAGAACGATAATTACTTAGTTCCAAGTCTCAGTTCGTCTATGCTCAAATATGCTATACTTATTTTGTTTGTATACAACGAATTACTTAAATACTAATTCATTTTACTTAAATGAATTAAATGTAGGTAAGAAGTAAAATAGGAAAGTAAACTTATTATAAACGGTCTATTAACATATTATCTGTAAATCAGTCCCATTCATGATCTGATGAAATAATAATTGTAATAGCACATGATGAGGACTCATACTAGCATACAATTAATGAAATCCAATATGTATCCCCTTATTTCAAAATGAGGACCTAGAATAACTGAGGACTTAGTATATTCTGTCCTTTTTATTCGTACGACGTAAAAAGAGACGGAAATGTATAGAGCAGAGTTAGTCTAAGCCTTTTGAAATAAGGGGCTTAGGTTTAAATTAGACAAATTTAGTCATTACTTCTTCCATTTGGAATATTAAGCGTTTCCTAGGGAAGAATAATTTTAAATTCTAGATTAGTAATAGTATTCGATAATGTATATATATTGGTGTAAGTGATAATTAAATGTCTTCGTTAAAAATCGTGTGATCTGTAGTTGTTAGTAGGACGAAATTAGCCAAAACTAAATAAATTTTAAATATTTTATCGCATAGATGTGCTAATTAATATATATATAAGTTTTTTCACCAATATAAACGTATTCTTTTTAACTGACTTTGTCAGATCTTGACTATTCTTGACAGATTAAATAGTAACTATTAATTCAAAACGGTAATTTTAATTAAATTAACCGGGTTTAAGTAACCACTATTATTGTTCATTAGTTGGTGTGAACTAAATGATTGTAATACATACAATTTTAAATCTTATATAATAATTTATTCTCTTATGACAGAAGAAGCGGTATCAAAGTAGGTAGTTGATGCAAATATTTTTTAAAACAACAAAATTTCAGCACTTTTGGACAATTTGTATATTAAGTATATGCTTTCAATGGAAATAGTTATCCAAAAGCACTGTCCATCATATAATTTTATAATTGTGTCATAAATTTTAATGTAATTTGTTAAATGTATGTATTGAATGTATAATGATTGAGGTAATAATTATCATGTGAACTTTACTGAAATTGGTACTAAAATTTTCAAAGTTTAACGAATAAAATGTAGCTGAATTATAATTTAAGTTGGTAAAAATAAGCAAATGTTTTTTTTTATTGTAATATCTAAATATATATAATATAATAATTACATTCGGTAATAAGAATATATTTATATAGTTTGTTTTAATTTATAGATATCTAAATAATAACAGAATGTAAATATAAATTGATGTATGAAATATATATGTATTCATAATTGTAATAATTCTTATATGTATGTAGAATTAATTAATTAAAATAAAATTGGGCGAAGGTACTATTCATGTCAACTTAAAAACTGATGACGGAAACAGATGAATATTTAAGATAAGATGAATAAGTGATTGAATTAAAATCAACTGAATTAAATTACCATGTAGAATTAAAAAAAAATTATTCTTATCAGTTTACATCTATTGTCGATTGCAGTTACAATTTTCGTTATGCATACTGTGTATACGTATACTACTGTTAAGATGGCCTAAAATAACTTTTTAAGTTAGATAATTTTTAATTATCCTCACGCCTTCCCACAAAGGTCCCCGAAGGGGTAGGCAGAGGTGTATAGGTAATACCCACACACCCATTACCCACACACATACAATTTTTAATTATATTTTTAAAATATTATTGTTCATTTTGATCATACATCATATATTAATGTGTGTATTTTATTGTGAACATACATATTTGATGCAGGTGAATATTTAAAACGCGCCTAATTCATCATAGCATTAAAGATTATAATTGAGTAAAATGCAATTTTGATACCGACACCAAATTCAATCACATTAAGAGTTCGGGTTTCTTTTGAGTCAAGTTCAAGTTCAAACACGCTACCTATATTTTATTAAAAGAATGTAGACAATATTAAAGTCGTGTAAGATACTATGAAACTAAATATAAAAAAATCGACTTAGGTGTCTCTTAATATTATTGAAATATTAACTAATAATGAATGTTTTATTTATTACGAAGAAATATATAGCGATTAGATTAGTTATTACGTTGTGTGGACGAATAAATTTTATACGAAGGAGTTACTGGTTCTACATTGATTTGCTCAATGATGTTACGTTCATTTGATGATATCTGTTAAATATATTATGGTATGAAGGAATTATTGTGTTGTTTGATTCCCCCTCCAGCAATATGCCTATAATGACGTCAATAAGATTAACGATTCGTCGTGATCATAAACCATTTATCTGAGAGAGAGCCAATGTTAAAAAAGGAAATTCGGGAGTTAGTTGCAACGTTTCTTCTCGTGACAGGTTTTTTTTCTTGGTAGCTGTAGTTTTATATTTAGTATGTGACTTTCAATGTATCCCTTACGTCTAATAACTGTTTTTTATTATGATTTTAGCATTCTATGTTTTTTACAAAGAAACACCCCTTAAAAAAACCCCTCTTTATATAGGATTTCTCTATATAGCGGGTGACATAATAGCTAGTCTATAGCCTTCTAAAGCACGACTATTGATAAGTCTTTGAATTTCTTGCGACTCAGATTTCCTTCTTAGAGCTTGTGGTGAGAATAATCACTATACATAAGTTCAGAAAAATCTTTTTAGTACAGTCAGGTTTTGACTTTGCAATCATTACTTTGTAGGCGACTGGTAAGACTTGGCCATCTTTCCCTTCTTTCAACATTATTACTATAGAGGTAAAATTCAGTAGGTATACCTTTTGATAATGGAGGTAGGTATAAATCGTGTATTGCCATCTAATTTTGGAAAAATACCCGCAGCATAATTATCTAAAGAGTTATCTATCTGCTCAGTTCTCTTGTGGAAGCCGAAGTCACCGCAGGAGCAACCAAAAGCAGGGTTAACGCAACTTGCTTTACTTTGTATCATTCTCGCGACCCTCTACTGTCAGCGCTTACAGGCTACGCTATGCAACCATCAAATATTATATTTATTATCGACCAATTGGGTTGAAAAATATAGGAAACTATTTTCCGAGAGATTATGTTACGATGAGTACCTCTCAGCTATTAACTGACTACGGTTCATGCCCGCATATTTATGGTTTTGGGTATATTTATTCGAGAGGCGTTCATTATCCGTGGATGACTTGTGTTGGCGATAAGCGTAATACAGGCCAAATATTGCCTGTTGCCTATATACTACATCTTACATACCCCCATATTCCGCCAGAGATATATTGTTCGTTCGTCTGTAAGTCTAGAGGACAGAGGCTGCAGACAAAATCCTCTTCTGTTAACGTTGACGCTCAAATTTCTAAGGATTTCCGCAGCTAACGTCATTGCCATACAAATATATAGATATCGGATGCGTGTGAAGGGTGAATGCGAAAAGAAAAGAGATTTGTTTTGAGGCGCTGGTGTTCAAATTACTCTGCTTATTCCGCAAGACGGCGTAATGTCATATAATATTATGTTATGTAATACACCTATGTATTTTAATTTATACAATTTACAAACTTATACATATTGGTAATGTATGTATGTTTCCAATGATGTTATAAGAAAGTGATAATTAAGTTAAACAGAGTGGCGCGTTGGATGTAGGCTGACAGCTCACCTGTATGTACATTCGCTTGTCCTTTTCGCTCACTATATACCTAAGACATGCCGTCCCACTTCGGCGTGAGCCATTTACGCAGGCTTAATTATTAGTAGGTGTCCTTATTAATATATCCTACACCTACCAGTTTTCCTTATAATGTCCTTGTATGACATTAGTATTTTTGGGAATCTACATATGTATATATTTTTGAAACCACAAATGCCTTACTATGTATACAATTCAATGTTTGTATCATATTTTTGATAAGAATTATGTTTACTTTACGTAATGAAGATTATTCAATCAACGTGACAGCTGGCGAGTCCATCGCCGTTACTCAAGCACGACTAAATACGCCTTTAAATGGCTTCTCCAACAAATGCAGGTTACCTCTCGATGTTTTCCTTCACCGTAAAGCTCGTGGTGTTACGAATCACTGTATTTAAATTCAGAAAACTCATTGGTACAGTCGGAAATCGAACTTGTCATCTTTGTGTCGCAGGGAACTACTCAAACCACTCGGCCACCACGGCTTAATTATTAATTTTCTTTAAGTAATAAGCCGTGACACCAGGGCTCACGAAAACAAAGCTTAAAAAAAATTGCCAAAGTAGATAAACAATACTAAACCATAACTGGATGCTGTAAAACGTAATAAGCTCTTTTGAGTTCCGTTAGTCACGTAACAAATGAAGGAATACACGAAATGCAAGAATATATTCATCCCCCTTAGCGTCGAGCGCTGCTACTTGCGGTAAGGTCCACGCTTTAGAACCAAATTTTTCATATTGTAGCAGTAATGGTAATAGTGCCTTCCCATTGGGTCCCCGAAGGAGTAGGCAGCTGTTTGTAGATAGTAACCACATGCCCACTCCATCGCCGTAACTCAAGGACGACTTCATAGACCTTTGAATATTTTTTTAACATGGCTGGCAAGCAAGAATGCAGTCCGCCTAAGTAAAAGGTTACTACCGCCTATGAGCGCTTGCAATGCCAGGAGTAGCACTCGCGCGTAAACTTCAGACGTAAAGACCCTTAAAGACTTTACGTCTAGAGAGAAATGGATCACTGTCCCCGTATTAGACTCAGTTAATACAATTATCAATTAGTTGTAATTGTAAAATGGGCAAGCAACAAAGTCCAATTCAATAGTACCTAGAGTAAGTATTAAAATTATTGATGTAACTAAAGCAGGTTACATTAACACGAAGACGGCGATGTTCCTCGGGGGGCAGGCACGCGGCATGCTTTGACTCCATCCGCTGTAAACACGTCGGAAGTTGTACCAGCTCCGAAAACCATTCTCTTTACATTGTTGTTCGAGACAATATTTATAATTATTTGATATTGATAGCTCTAGTAGGATCACTCTAGAAGGGACATTCTTATAGATCTGTCGAGGCAGGATACCTAACACCTAAATAATGTAATTATTTTGTGTAACAAAAATTCTTGGTATATTACCCATGTTTCAAGTACCTAGGTTCAAATGATTGGACATAGTGATGGGAACGTCAAGAGTTATATATATTTCGTTATATATATATCTCGGGGCAATATATATATATGCGACATTTTCATGGTAGGCAGGGGAGAAAAGGCCCAGTTCTCACTATGCTTACTATTTCACTATATCACCTTCATCAGTCTCGCACACATCGGTTTCAAGAATATATATTTATATGCATAATCATAACTGTATATTTACTTTGCAAGAGGAATTCAAGGTATCAATCTAAATCTGGAAGTTCATCTGAGTTGAGGAGGCACTTTAGTTATGATAACTTCAAACCTACTTAGTCTAAAAGCACTTCATTTCGGCTCCTACATAGAGTATGCTCGCACTTCACTCATATTTGCTACGAATTTTCAACAAGTTTGAAAGTCTTCATACTAATGCTGCTATTTATTTAACCGTATTCGTGTAGCAACAAGACCTCCGTGCAACAACGATATCTTCGTGAAGCAACGATAGATTTGTTAAATGACTATATTATTGTGTAGTATTTTCCAAGCAAAACGATGTTATTTTGTTTTCTGAAAGATATAATAATAAATATTTGTAGAGAAATTTAAATCCGAAGGTAAAAGTCATCCTGAAGAAGTTGGAAGTCGAATTAAGTCTCATTATTTACTTATACCTAATGCAAGAATAAAATCGTTGTATGTGTAAAAACTTAATAGACACCATTTAATGTATAGCTATATTAATTTCATACATACATATCATCAAGCCGAGTCCCTAAAGGGGTCGGCAGAGAGTATAGAGCGCCAGTTTTCTCTTAATATCTCTTTTGCTTTGTCAACATTCATTAGTCATCTTCATACATGCTTATTGGTTTCGAGCATAAATAAATATCGATAAGTTTTTAAATATTACAACAGGAATTACCGGACGCCTTACCATCAAGAAGTACTCTAGGTTTCACACCGGGGAAATTCGATATCTTGGTAATTTTCTTCTGGAATTTACATTAATTAATATAGTATTTATCCAGTTAATAATAATAAAATCTCTAAGCCAAATTTCATACAATTCCGTTCTGCTGATCTTGCTGATTGAATTACAAACATCCACACATCGACACTGCCTTTCGCATTTATAGTATTAATAGGAAGCTCAGTCTTATTGGACGCTCTGGAATCTGCTTTGACTGTAATGCTAAACTAATTACATCACAGTAAACACGAGTAGAGTTAAAAAAAACTTAATTAACTGCATTTCCAGTCCTTTTCACAGCATACGATTTGAGTAAAGTCTAGCGAGCATTATCGTGGTTTGGACTAACATTTCAGTCACTTGAAGCGCCTCTTGGGCGACCCAGCTTTCAGACTTATTTTTCATTTATATGCAAATATTTTTTTATAGAAAAACATATTTCTAAAG
Organism: Drepana arcuata; assembly: GCA_016069955.1. Classification (NCBI taxonomy): domain Eukaryota; kingdom Metazoa; phylum Arthropoda; class Insecta; order Lepidoptera; family Drepanidae; genus Drepana; species Drepana arcuata. The sequence continues at coordinate 91,905 of JACCPG010000013.1, forward strand.
GTTTCATGAAATTTCTGCTTAAGCAACTAACGACTTACTTCGTTCGTGATTCATTTTCTTATATTTAAATTATTGTCGCTTTACGTAGCCCAATTTCAATACTTCATTATGACTTATTTTTACTGATAACGTCTACGTAATATCATCAAGCTGAGATACTCACGGGGTAGGCAGAAAGGGTATAGAGCTAGTCCTTTGTGGGTTTTCAGCCCTCATTCACATTCATCAGTCTCTCCATTCATGCTTTTCGAGTACTACTAACGTTCTCATTCAAAGGTTATTTTTAAACAACAATAGTTGCAAAAAATGCATAAGGCCCACGTGATGGGTAACGGTTACCGTAGCCTATTTACGCGCACGATGCCGAAGTATCACTTGCGCGTTGCCTCCTCGTATTTGGAGGGTTATACTGTGTTGGCAGCATATTGGTTTGATGAATTTGAAAATAGAAATACAAAACGAGTTTTCCGGAATAAAGATATTATATTTTTTTATCCAGGTATACAAAGTTCCCGGAACTCACGTTACGAGAGACAATAAAAAAAAATATCCAGGTATCCAATAATCTATCTCTGCGCCAAATTTCTGTTTACAAATTTATGTGTAAAAGGGGAACAAATATACTATACTAACTTTATAATAATAAGATCTATAGGAAGACCATATATATATATAATATATACCTATAGAATATTATACATTTCACATAAATATTTATATATATATATATATCATTTCACATACCCTTTCGGGGACCCTTGTGGGAAGGCGTGAGGATATATATTATATATATAGATATCATAGTCATATAAAATTATAATCTTAGATCCACAATAGAGAGACCAAACTGCGTGACACACGGGCATCCTGAGAGCCCTTTTCCGGCATAAAATACATTAAGGATACGTTGATTCCGGCGGGCGAAAAAAGACCGTGTAATCAGCTTATAGAGTATATTTTGGTTCGTCGTCAATCGTCTTTATATTGAACCGGGCTTAAAGCATGTACTTAAACGCAATCCACCTTCTTATTTTTCGATATTATGAGTTTCTATAGAGAATATCCTATTCTGTGTTCACTATAAAAATACGACGTACTTAACCATTGTTGTATAAGGGTATCATAGTGTTTGTAGGGATGTCGCTACAATGATCTGGGAATAGACTAAGTATGAAGATTGACAAAACCGTTAGACTTGTGGTATATAAGAAGAAGCAAAGTCAAAACTAAATTTTCAATGTTCTTTTCCAGTAGGTGCCTGCGACACAAAGATCGCAAGTTGTGTAGGTACTACTACTAGGTAGGTGGGCAGAGGTGTATAGACCTCTGCCTACCCCTTCGGGGACCCTTGGGGGAGGGCTTGATGATATACATATACATCAACTTGATTGAATATTGAACGATAGCAATGGAACATAAGAACTTGTTACCGGCGAGCTTGTATGAAGAGACTGATAAACGTGGATAATGCAAAAGAGGTTTGTAAGTTTAGAAAGAGTCCCTCTCTACCTATTCCGTGGAGAACACGACGTTTTTTTTTTATACGAGAATGGCAAACAAGTTCAGAGAGTTATACTATGTTGGCAACATAAATAGGTCTAATCCCTCAGTTACCAGTTACCAACACAATATAACAATCCTCCCCCTCCCCAAGGAGCTCATTACTGGAAACCTTATTCACCACGTAGGAACACAACACAAAAAAATTGTGTTATTTGGCTACGGACTTCTATAAGGTGGAGGTCCTGCCCCAGGCGGGCAGCTCCAAATTCGAACGGAGAATCCGTTATGCCCTTCCTCTCTTAAATGCCCTACCTCTCTACGTAATTATATGTATGTATACTAGAACTGTTTTAGTTGAAATTCTTGATGTTTGAGTAAAAATACTGAGACCATTGTCGTCTCATCACCATTTAATTAAATCAGGAATCAAAAATCTTTTATCAACGCAAAGGACTCCTGGAGGACTTATTTAACGTGGCATATTGAATATAAAAGTATCGTTATCACCATTTCCAGGTAAGGAAACTTATCAGGTAAATGAAACGGTGAAACATAACTTTCTTTCGTTTTATTTTTAGCACTAACCTTATTCCTATATTCCTTAAGCCGCCATTAACAGCACAAAGTGTTGTGTACCTTCAGTGTGTAAGGTATCCAAAACTTCACAATATTCCTTCTTCATCAATCCTTGCCAATGTTCGCGTCTTCGATATTCAAATTTGCTCTTGTCTACTGTATTGTTCTGTTTCTGGGTATTCTATTTGTGATTTAAAATTAAAGAGCGGCATCTAGTTGACAGCGACACATTCTTACTTGTATGATCTGAATATTGCAAGACAAAGTCAGAAGTGAAAGGGAGTATACCCGAACAATGCTACGTACAAATATTGCATAATATTTACCAGGTCTTTGAAAACTTGATAAGTGTTTATAATTATATTAACCTATCGTACGTTATGCCAATATTTGATTTATTATAGAGATACTATCGTACTTTCTCAGGCGACCTCACCGTTCAGTTCTAATACTTCGCTCAGACAATGGGTACTGTCTCAGAGGAGGCCATCAAATATGACAAACAGAAACCAAAAAAGAAATCCTTCAGGGAGAAAATAGCATATGTTAGGGAGAATATAACAGTTGAGCCGGTCCTAGCTTGCTACGTTATACCTGGAGTCCTATCAAGATTAGCAACACAAAATTTAAACTTGGACAAAGCATGTCGGGTGAACATGCAATATGGAGACAGTGTGTGCGATGCCTTAATAGCTCGAAAAGGGAACAAATACTTGAAACAGGAGCTTGTGATCCAACAAATGATAGCAGGCATGGAGAGTTGGAAGAACGTACTCTTAACAGCCGTTCCAAGTTTCCTAATTCTCTTTCTGGGCGCTTGGAGTGATCGAACAGGGAAGAGAAAGATTTGTATAATACTCCCAATTATAGGAGAACTGCTTATGTGCTTGAGTAACATGTTAAATGCTTTTTATTTCTACGAGTTGCCTGTTCAAGTGACAATGTTCTTTGAGGCTTTCTTCCCAGCTATAACGGGAGGATGGATAACAACATACATGGGTGCATTCAGTTACATTAGTGACGTCTCCAGTGAGGAAACGAGAACGTTCAGAGTCGGAGTGGCAAATTTATGTTTGACGGCGGGTGGACCAATTGGCTCAGTTTTAAGTGGGTTTCTTTTAGAGCATATTGGGTATTACGGCGTGTTTTCGCTGAGCTCCTTCTTGTACCTCATCAGTATTGTCTACGGCCTTATTTGTATAAAGGATCCTGAGAGAAGCGTCGAGAAGAAAATGGAGGTAACGATTTTATATAGCAACACATTTTATAAGAACCACAAAATCATTATTCTGAACATGAGTTCGTAGTATTTATATGTAAAGCAATCTTAATGAATTTATAAAAGAATGTGTGAAGTGATATGATCTTTCAACGTTAAATATATATAAATATTTGTCTGTATGTCCTTTATAGAATCGTAAACGGCTGGACAGATTTTGGAGAAATTTTCTGTGTGTCTGCATTTGGATGTTTGAGATTTACAATTGAACCCGATAGGTGGTGCTGCGATTGTAACATAAGCAATTTTAATTTTTTTACCAAAGCAAAGCTGGGCGGGACAGCTAGATTATGGAAAATACTAGCCGGCATTTTTACCCGCGCCCTTTTAAATGTCAATTTCTTATCGCCGCTTATTAAGAAGTATTATTTATAAGCAATGAGTTTCCTTATATTTTTATTGCGTTAAGAAACCTGTAGTTAAACACCCAACTTACTGTCTTATTTCAGAAAGAAAATCAAAGCTTCCTAAAGTCTTTTTTTGACATAAAACATGTTAAGGATACGCTATCTGTGGCATTCAAAAAAGGCCCAAATCATAGGCGTGCTAAGTCTATTTTGGTCCTAGCGTCCATAGCTTTTATATACGGGCCAGCTTATGGTAAGTATATCTTAGCACGTATTTTATCTCAGTACTAAGTAGTTTAATTAAACTAACAAGCCGTGGTGGCCGAGTGGTTCGAGTAGTTGCCTGTGACACAAAAATCGCAATTTCGAATCCAGACTGTATTGATGAGTTTTTCTGTCACACCATGAGCTTTACGGTGCAGGAAAACATCGAGAGGAAACCTTCATACGTCGGTGAAGAAGATTATGGTGGAAGTCGCTATGGACTCGCTATCATTCAAGCTGGCACTAAATATATTTCCGCCGAAAAGAGCTCGTGTTACATGTCTGTCCTAAACCTTTGAGCACCTTTAAGGGAAAGTGTGAAGAAAACCCAAAATTTCGGAGTATCATAATTTACTGTACTTAGTACAACATACTGGCTTGAAAACGTAATGCATTGAAAAAAAGGTTTATTTAATTTTTCTTATTTAACTTCTAGGCGAGTTCACGGTTCGTTACCTGTTCACCCGTTACTGCTTCAACTGGGATGCTTTGAAATATAGTTTCTACAGCACATTCTACATATGCGTTCATGGCCTTGGTAAGTAGCGGTAAAATGACTCCCAAAGGGAGCTTTGGGTGAAGTAATAGCCACATTTATTCAAAGCTAGCGTTACCTCGCGGTAATATTCGATTTTATGGCTTTATTTTTACTGGAATTAAGGAATTACCATCCTACGTGTTAATCCGGCTAATTATCTATCTCAGTGGCAAATTTTATCCATTTCCTTTCAGCAGTTCTGGCGCAATTGCATAACAAACGCACCACCAGCCTTCAATTATTGATAGGATAGTTCATCAATGCTTTCATCTCAGAGTTTTGAATCTCTGCATTGTCATGATTATTTAACAACTCAGAAAGGATAGATAATTATGACATGTATAACTATGTCTGTTGTATGACTGTTCCCGGCCCTGTCGTTCGCAGCAAATACATAATATGAGATAAGGTGTGGCCTCGGGTGGAGCGCAATTAATTTGATTTCTTTAGGTGGTTAATTTTTGCGGATTATATCATAACCTATATTAGTTATTCCAGCTAATTTATTTATTTAATTATTAAATAAATTATAAGTAAGGATTTAACCAATTACACTAATAAGTAAATAAGCAAATATAAGAACCTCATTCATACACTTATTTCACAATACTCCAGACATGCCGACATGAGCCTTCCGCAATCACGTCACAGTCAGGGTTGGACTCCAAGAGGGCATTGAGCGCAGTGAGGTACAGTGTGCGCACATACTGTGCGATGCGTGCCCACTGCGCACTAATAGCCGATCACTATGCCATAGTTCACCCAATCCCGTTCAGTATTGGTAAAGGGGAACAAACAACCCTACAAACTTTCGCATTTATAATATTAGTCAGTCAATCATAATATCTTTGTCAGTATAATACCAACTTATAGCTCTCAGGCTGGTTTCGCTTAATCCATATACATCGGTATTTACAAGCGCTCGTCGATTCTAGTGCTATTCTAGTGCGTTCCATCCTATTTATACATATAATAAAAATGTTACGGATCGCTGTTTGTACATGAAAGATATATGATATATTTATATATTATATATGAGAAAAAATATGATTGGGACCTTTATCAGCGCAAGTAGCACCCAAAACACTGATTATTAGAATGTATGCCTGTTTATCTGTGCGTTTGTGCACGCTAATCTCAGAAACATCTTATCCGATTTAGATGTGGTTTTCACTAATATATTGTGGTAAGCTTCCCTTATCGTAACAAACCAAAATATATATCCAAAAATGCTGCCCAAAGTCAATATTCCACGCGGACGAAGTCGCGGGCACAGCTAATAGTAAATATAATTACATAATTAATATTATAATTTTCTTGATCTAACAATTGAATTCAGGGCATTCAAGTTGCCAACACACATATGCAGTAAGTCCGTTATCACGTCGTATTTCATCCAGATGTCAAGATAGCGTACACTCTTATCTGTCATCCACGCAACTAGTAACTTCAATGCAGTGTAATTGTGCTATTGCATGTTATATATTTGTTAAAACATTGTTAATTCAACCTTATTTTATCGGATTGCAAACATTTGCTTAAGATCGCAAACAGCGAAAGTTAAAGTAATGTGCTATAATAGAAGCCATAAGTCGAAACTGTCAATGGCCTATTAACAAAGAGTCTCGACCAACATCTGAAGAGGCATCGTTTGATGGCTGCAAGTGTATGCAGAAAGCTATGCTCCTCGATACGGCATGCATGCCTTCTGGGACCTTACCCATTGTAAGCTACGACCTCATATCCTATACCTGTGGTTCTCCGATATACACACGTTTTTTAGACTATTTTTTTTGATAAAGGAACCTACCCCGTAAGGGACTCGGCATGATGATATGATAATGATGATGATTTGTATCAGGCGGATGGGTGCCAAGAAGTCTGGTGGCATAGCTACGTTGTAACGCAATGCTGAGATAAATATTCGCCAGTCCTGGAAAAAACATATCCTTTGTGATTATCCAGCTAATATCCCGTTTCTTTGAGAAATTTGATTTGGTTTCCCAATACTACTTTCCTTCCTAATCCTTACGAGCATTAACATTCATAATATTAGTAGAATCGGGTTAGTAATTCCTAAATGTAGTGCATTTAAAGACAAACAAACTGTATATTTAAAATACTTGTACATATTTTGATTGCAATAGCACAACGTGGTAGAGACCGAGACATCTTAGACGTCACAGATTCAACAAAATAAGTATGACACAACCAATTTAACTTTCATACATACATACATATCATCACGCCGAGTAGACAGAAAGTATAGAGCCCCAGTTCTCCCTAGACTTCTTTCGCTTCGTCCACATTCATCAGTCATTTCAATTTCAGGTGCGCTAATCTCCATAAGCCTGTTTAGTCATCGTTTGAAATGGGATGACTCCGTGCTTGGTCTAATATCGAATATTAGCAAGGTCTTCGGAGCTTTGATATCTGGTTTCGCGAGGAACAGTTTTGAGTTCTATATAGGTGAGAATAGATCATAGATTCCCTGGTCGTCATTTTCTGTTTGCTTTGAGTTTTATATGGACGAGAACAGATCATAGATTTCCTGGTCGTCATAGTCCCGGTCTTTTGAAATAACCGATCAAGCCTTCGATCCTGAAATCAAAAGTATTTTAATTCTATGTAAACTTAGATAAAAGTAGGTATGTAGATACGTGAGTGTAAGTTTTTTATACCACTGGTGTGGCAAACAAAGCATGCAGCCCCCCTGATGGTAAGCGGTTAGCGCCGCCTGTGGACGCTTGCAATACCAGGGGCTTCACTCACGTGTTGCCGACCCTACGCAAAATTCAGGCAATAATAATACGCAGGTGCTAAGCTGTATTAATTTAGAGCTTTTGTTTCAGCTGTGGCAGTAGAAATCCTCAATGCAACATCTTTCACAGCTTTGAGGTCGATCTCTTCAAAATTAGTATCTAGTGATGAATTAGGTAAGGTTTTAAATTCCGAATAGATCGGACTCTGAAGGACGGGAACGTTAAGAGTACTCGAAACCGACGAGCATGTATGACTTGGCGTGATGATATGTATGTATGTATATTTTGCAGGTAAAATGACGTCTTTCTTCAACTTAATGGAGGTGATAACGTCCATGGTATTCGCTCCTATATACTCTTGGTTATACATGTGGACTCTCCACATATATCCTGGCTTATTCTACTTCGTCAGCGCAGCGCTCACGATACCACCTATCGTATTCTTTGGGTACGTATCCTACTAATATGAAAGAGAGGTAGGCAAAACGGGTTTTCCGTTTTAATTTGGAGCTGCCAGACTGGGGCAGGACCTCCA